>JAGGNH010000172.1:0-92332 GCA_026586065.1 Dioscorea zingiberensis
CTATCTTTATTTTCTATGAACTTTGTTATTTGTATGGGACCCGTGATAGGGACTGTAGACTTCCTTATAGGCCTTATGGACTCTAAATTGACTCTATGTTCTTATGAACTTGAGTTTGTGGTTTATTTCTATGGATCACATTCCGCTTATCAGCATTATTAGGCCTTGTGGCTTGGAGTTGAGTCTATCTCTTCTTTAATACCACGGCCGTTGATCACGCAGGCTCGATATCCCCTAATCCGCCCAAGGGCGCATACAGCTTAAAGTGGCATCGTAGAAAGATCTCTGGGGCCAGAGTGCAGATAAGTGCAATTCTGTGATGCCCTTAGCCACCAGGAGATACCGAAAAGCGCTGGATCGGGTAGTATAGATAGCGCTTTACATTAGATCGGGACACCCTATTTACTCTGCGCAGGACGCTCTGACCATCGTATCAGACCAAGTGATTCGCTCGGACGATGAGGTGGAGTCCGTCCGGAGAGAACACTCCACTCACCCGTAGAGCTTCGACTCATCCGAGCCTCACCGGAGGTCCTCACCGAGATGAGGAGGGATATCGGAAGCCACCAACCGAAAAGGTCGGCTGTGCTTCAGACTACAGCTACCATGCTCGTCCAGTGGACTTAGGGACCACATTGCTACGCGTTAGAGACTCAGTAGGGACCTGCGGTCTCTTTAGCACAGGAGATCGTGGAGCTCCTGGGGTATTCCACCATCTACAAGGTGTAGAGTCCGTGCATCATCACCGAGCATTCGGGGTTCAGATTAGAGAGAGAGCCGCAGGTCCATCTCCCCGGCCGTTTCTGGATCTCACTCTGGGTACGGGCCGATGTGGGAGGAGTACGGCATCAGATGACGGAGTGTGGTATGCCGCCCGTGCGCCGCAGCCTCGCAGGCCGGGAGTATCTAGCTTTTTATCGTCCATACGTGCACCAGACTCAGTATGTGGACCGCAGGGGACTCCAGAGGACGCTTTAATTCCTCAGCCTCTACTGCCATACACCCTTAATCACACCCCACTTTCAGCATCACCTGACCGAAGCTCCTGGCTTTTAGTTGTTAGGAATAATCGTAGTCTTACAAACTTATGTGTTTAATATGAATCTACCCGATTATGTCTCCCTAAAGTATCTTTTGTTTTACCATGTTGACTCTAGGCTTGTTGCTTTTGAAATGAATAAAAGTCTGCTTTTTATCATCACCGCTTCCTCAGAAATAAAAGTAACCATCTAATCCTTATATAGTTAAACAATGGAAACACGGCGTGGGAGGACGAGGTGGTAGGGGAAGAGGGAAGGGGAAGGCGAGGGCGACCTGGAAGTGCATCAAGTACTCACAAATGACCTCCTATGGAGGAAGAAGTCCTCAACCGCTAGGGTGGGGAGGTACCCCACTGTGGGATGAGAAATGGAAGTCGAAAGCAGAGGTGCCTCACTTCCAATCTAATGCTCAGCAACGCCAGTCGGCAGTGAGGGCTAAAACCCATAGGGGAGGTACCCCCCATGAGCATTGATGGAACTTAATGAGAGGAGAGATGTTGGGTTTAATCCAAGAGACCCTCGACAAATAGCTGCACCACTCTCCGGCCGCCCCGCCCCCAATGTGCTAAGTGTAGAGGATTACTTGGGGAGATCAAGAGACCCTCTCCCCGAATTACCTTCGGGAGCAATACTTGGATCCCACATGTTGTCAACAATGGATCCGTGAGTTGGAGAAGACTTCGGAGGTCTTCCAAACCTCCGGGAGGCGGAGAAGATTAGGACCGCCCGTGTACATGCTCCAAGGACCCACCAAGATTGGTACTTTGGAGGAAATAAGATCTGAGGAAGGGTGAGGCCTTCCACTGAAGAATTCTGGACCGCTGTTCTTACTGCCAAGTATTTCTCTAGAGGGCACCCTCGTACGGCTTGGACAACAATTCTTTCTAACTTGCTTCAAGGGAGGCTCCTACCTGTTGGAGCAATATGAAACTGAAGTTTGATCGTTTGGCTCGGCTTCCGCTTCTGATATGGTTCCACTAAGAGAGCCGAAAGTGGATGAGAATTCTGATATCGCCTGATCCGCCAATGTCACCGAAAAAGATGCGCGACTAGCTACACATGTGCAAGACACCTATACAGGAGGTTGTGGCTAGGAAGCTAAATATACCGAGGCTCTTCTATGTCAGAGGGACGCCCGAGGGGGTCGCCTCGGAAGGACCAGGATAATGGGACAAATAGCTGTGGCCAATCATCTCATGTAAGAGCTCCGTAAACGTAGGTCACGACAACAAATATCGACCTCCTCACGGGAAGTTTCTACGACTGTGTCCCATGTAAAATTCTCATCTCGGAGGTGTAAAAGGGGTCTTACAAGCTAGGCAGTGACCGAGTAACATTAAGTGCTTTGAATGCAAGGACCACATAAGAGGTCCCAATGCCCTAGAATAACGAGGGAGGGTGTTATTTCGCGCCTTTGCCTTTGGATCACCAAAGGCCCAATGTCCCCAGCTGGTCAATCAGGTCAAGAGAAGTGTGGTGAGGGGAAACCAGTGGATCTCAACAAGCTTCCTGCGTCAATCAACTGTTGGACCGCCACCAAGACCTCAAGGTGGGAGACAAAGAAAGGAAGGCGACTCCTCGTGGACAGATACCTTCTACACCAAACCAACCCCAACGGCGGCATAGAGGCTGTAAATGCACTCCATGGTCGGGTCTACCATCCGACAACCGAGGAAGCTCAGCATCTAAGCAGTATCGTCGCGGCGGTGTACCATTTCAGCTTAGTTCTTTCTATGCCCTGCACTTTATTTGATCCTCGAGCCACACTCTTTCACAGACCTGCATCGATTTGCACGAAAGCATACTCAGCCACAATAGATCTACCTGTGACTTGTGTGTAGACACCCGTGAGGAACCGCCATGATAGTAAGAAGGATGGTATTTGCATGCCCCATAATGATCGGGAGAGGGGCGGAGATTACTTGCAAACCTCGCATGTAATGGACCCTGGCTGATTACGTATGTGATCCTCGGGATGGACCTGCTCTCTTGATTTTACGCAGGGTAGACCGTGAGGAAGAGGAGTTGTATTTAAGATGCCGAAGGAGAGGAATTTACTTTTAAAGGCAGCCACACTGCTCCTTAGTACAGAGATCTCACTTCCGTGTTCTAAGCTCCTTAGGGGTGGGTGTATGGGCTACTTGGCTTCGCTTCCGGTGATGAAAAAGGATAAAGAGATTGTAGTCACAGATGTACCGTGTAGGGAGTATCCCTATCGTGTTTCAGAAGAGTTACCGGATTACCCCCGTAAGGGAACTAGAGTTTTCTATTGATTTGGTACCGGAGCATTTCGGCTCTAAGGCTCCTTATCTGATGGCGCTACAGAGCTTAAGGAATTAAAGACCCAACTAGAGGAATTATTGGACAAGGGTTTTATTAGACCTAGCATGTCACCTTGGGAGCACCGTCGCTCTTTTCGGCCAAGAAGAAAGACGGGTCGCTACGGCTGTGCATTGATTATCTGAGTTAAATAAGGTGATCAGAAGAATAAATATCCTCTACCAAGAATTGATGACTTCATCGGATCGCCATGTGGAGCTCAAGTCTTTTCTAAGATCGACTTGAGATCCGGATATCACCAAGTAAGGATCAAAGAGACGGATATCCCGAAGAGTGCTTTCCGCATCGTATACAGGGCACTATGAGTTTCCCCGTAATGCCGTTTGGGCTTACCAATGCCCCACAGCCTTTTATGGACATGATGAACCGGGTATTCCATCGATTTGGACCGCCTTTGTGAGTGGTATTCATTGATCATATTTTGGTCTACCCAAAAGCCACCGGACTCCATGAGGAGCACTTAAGAATAGTGCTAGAGACCTTGAGGGAACATCAGCTTGATGCAAAGTTCTCCAAGTGCGATTTTTGGTTGGAGAGTGTAGCTTGCTTGGGCCACGTGGTAAGTGGAGCCGAGTTTGATGGATCCCAAGAAAATTGAAGCCGTTGTGGAATGGAAAAGACCAAACAACGTAGTGCAGGAGATAATGGAGTTTCTTGGGATTAGCCGGGTTATTACCAAGATTCGCTGAGGGTTTCTCAAGAATAGCAGCCAAGTAACTAAGTTGACCGTGAAGGGTACCAAATTTATTTGGACTGACTCCTGTGAAAAGAGTTTCCAGGAGTTGAAACAGAGGTTGATATCGACCGGTGTTGGCGCTACCACAAAGCAACCGTGGGTATACGCATCTACGCCGACGCTTGCAAGACCGTCTTGGATGTGTGTTGATGCAAGATGGGCGCGTGATTGCTTATGCATCACGATAATTAAAACCTTCGAGGAGAATCTACCCTATACACGCATCTTGAGTTGGCAAATGATCGTGTTTGGCCCTAAAGATCTGGGCGACATTTCCTCTATGGTGTGCCAGCGCGAGATTTACACCGCATCATCATAAGAGCCTCAAGTACATATTCACACGTAATGAATTGAATATGAGACAACAAGCGATGGTTAGAGCTAATCAATGACTATGATCTCAATGGTTCATTACCACCCGTGCAAGGCTTAACGTGGTGGCAGACGTATGTGAGTAGGAAGTCCGGATATGGAGTTGCCGCTATGTTAACAATTCGTAAGCCGCCATTGGAGGATAAGTGAGAAGGCTCAATTTAGAGGTTGTCTTGCCTACAATGGATGTCACATTGGCCACCGCATATCCCACCCCTCAAGTATTGGAAAGAATTAGGGTTGCCCAAGGACAAGATCTTGAACTGGAGGAGATTAAAGAACACATAGGCAAGGGAAGAACCAACACGGTTTAGAGTTCATGATGATGGCACTCTGCATTTGATGAAAGGATTTGTATACCCAATGTCCCCAGATTAGAAGGGAGATTCTCGGAAGAAGCCCACTATTCGGGCTACAATATTCACCCGGAGGTACCAAGATGTACAAAGGGTCAAGGACCACTTCCGTGGAAGGGGATGGCCGAGATGTTATTGCCGAAGTTCGTGGCTAAATGCATCACTTGGAGCCGAGATGGTGAAGGCGTGAACACCGTGGCCGGCAGAATGTTACAACCCTTACCCATTCCGGAGTGGAAATGGGAACACATTAACATGGATTTTGTAAATGTGGTTGCCACGCACTCAAAAGAGGCCATGAATCGATCACGGGTTATAGTGGATCGGGCTACCACTAAGTCGGCCCACTTTATACCATTAAGGACGGAGCATCCTCGAAAAGCCGCCCAGCTTATATATAGAAATGCATCACGATTACATGGAGTACCGTGTGAATCCATCACCTCCGATCGGGACACTCGGTTTGTCTCTAGATTCCGGGAGAGTTTGCACACCGCTTTAGCACGTGTGTTTAGCGTTCAAAGACATTTTCACCCACGCACCGGATGGATACAACCCGAAAGGACCATCCAGTGCTAGAAGACATGCCGAGGCATGTGCGATAGACTTGGCTACAGGTCTTGGGATGAACGCCTAAGTTTGATAGAATTTGCCTATAATAACAGCTTACTGTGCAAGCATTAAGATGGCACCACATGAAGCACTCTATGGAAGGGAAGTGCCAACTCCCATTTGTTGGGGGATGTGGGAGAAAGGAAGTCGGTAGCCGAGGGCTTACACTTAAACAACCCGATTTTGTAAGACAAACGGAGGAACATACGTCAAAATAATCGTGGAACGACTCCAGTACGCTTCCAGAAGCGCATAAAAGAGTTATGGCCGATCAAAAGAGGTCCAATCAGGAGTTTCAAGTGGGAGACTTGGTATTCCTAAAAGTATCTCCTATGAAAGGGGTAGTACGGTTTGGACGACGTGGAAAACTTGCCCCGCCTGCGATATTGGACCTTTTGAGATATTGAGCGATAGGAGTAGTGGCATATAAACCGGCTTTTACCTCGTGATCTCGCCAGTTCACGTATGTCTTTCACATTTCGATGTTGAAGAAGTGTATTCGACTGACCCCACCGCAGTGATTCCCTGTGTTCCTGAAGTTCAAGAGGATATGTCCTACGAGGAACGGCCAGTAGCTATTTTGGACAGGGAAGACAAGCAGTTGAGGAATAGAACTATTCCTTTTATTAAGGTGAAGTGGAGTAACCACACAGAGCGAGAAGCTACCTGGGAACGTGAGGAGGACATGAAGCAGCGTTACCCAGAGTTGTTTGTATGAAGTATAAACGGCCAGAGAAATTCGGGACGCAATTTTTGTAAGGGGAGGATTGTAAAATCCACTCTAATTTAAGGAAATAAATATTTAGTTATTACCTTTAAGAAAATATTTAATTTATTACCCCCTATTAGTGTTAAAGTGGGATTAAATATTTTATTTAAATTAAATGTAAATTAAAACAAAAAAAAAATGGGGTCTGCAGGGACCTAATGGTAATTTCTTGAAGATAGAGGGATCTTAACGAAATTCTCCCTCTCATGAGTAACAAGGACCTATTTGTAAAATTAATAGGTTCAGTGGACTTCCGGAAAATTTTCAGATAATGAGATGGTTTAACTACCGAGATCAAGCCATCTCTCGGTGTGTGTGCCGATCTTAATGTGATGTGTAAGGTTAAGGCTTTTATTGAGCCACGGCTATGCATCGAGATGAAATCCATCTCATCATTACGACATACGCAGGCATGTAAGAAAAATCAAGGAAGGGAAGGACTCACCGTATGGCGGGCAAATCGCTAGCCGCCCATCTAGGGTGTTGCGAGCTACGGAGCAAAAGATGAAACCTTGGCCGCTAAAAGCCCATAAAATCCTAACCTTTGATCGCCGAAGTTGACGAATTTGAGGCAAGCCGTGGACCGCTGATGGCCATCGCGCATCTTCACCGTAGATCGGGCCAGTAGACGATCGCGAGGCGACGCCATCTCTCTCCCCACCGCTAACGCCAAGGGCGAAGCCTCGCCTACCTCGCTGCCTTATTTACATGGACGCTTCTGGGCCACTTGAAGACGCAGGTCGCCAGATGGGCGCCCCTTCGCCTAGCTACCTGTGCCCCTATAAAGGGCACTCCACCCCTTGTCTCACACCACAAAGAATCGAAGTTTTCCCTTCTCCGGTGAGGTGCCAAACCGTGGGAGTGAAGGAGCTCTCGGTGGAGGTTGATCCCCCGCGATCTCGGTGGAGTGCCGGAGCTTCTGCGTCCAAGCTTCAGGCAAAGCAGAGAACCAGAACCGCGACTAGCACAGGAGAGAAGGAGCTCGCCGGAAAGTGGGAACCAAGCTCACACGCCTTTGACAAATACCGGCCGACGATGAGAAAACACCTAAGCATGCTAAACCTCTTTTAGAACTATTTAGAGTGTCCGCGATATGGAGTTTAGACGACGGGCGAGCTCGTCGAGTGTATTGCTCATTGGCCGAGAATCTCGAATCTCCGGCGGGGACGTAGAGAGAGCCGGATGTCGCAGTCAGAGGAGGGCCGCCGCTGAGACTTCTCAGAACGGGTCCGGAAAGCACGCAGGTGCTCGAGCCTGCCGAAGAAGAAGCTCGCCACCGCCGGGCTCACGGGCGAGATAGAGAAGAGCAGTGGGGACGATGATAAAAAAAAAATATATATATATAATAACGTTTTAATTAAACGTGCAACCATAGGCTGTGACAATTAAATAATTAGTTATTTTCTTGATTAGCATATTAGCTAATTATTTTCTTCTCTTTTTAATTAAAAGCAATAGTTGATTTTTATTGTAAACACTAGTTAGCTAGATAAGGTAATAAAATGGGGAACTAAGTGGACTTGTGACCATAGGTTAAAGTTAATAAAAAATTAACTTAGAGTGACAAGTGATAATTAGATAAATGAAACAATTATTTGAAGACTATGGTATGTGACATATAATTAATTTATTAAGTGATAAATTAGTTATAAGGTAGTGTGACACATCCATGACTATCAACTAATGATATAGTCTCAAATGATTTTGAAACCATAGAGTGTGACAAATTATTAACATAGATTAATAATTTGAAAACTATAGTTGAAAGGTTAATTAATCAATGAAATTGATTAAAGGTAAAATACCAAGGGAGTGACGTATGCCTCAATTAACCGATTAAAGGAGCTCTAAGATTGAAGGTTATTATTAAGTTTGAAATATAAGGTTTTAATAAAAGATTAAAACCTTAGTAATATTTTTATTAATAGTACTAACACTATTAATCAAATAGTTATATAGTTTTCTAGTAACTATATGGAACTATGACTATGTGACATGATAATTGAATAATTATTATTATGAATGGGGCAATTAGGAAATTAACAAATTTCTTAAATTGAGATAAATCGTGTGTGATGGAAAAATGTTTAGTAAAAGAAACTAAATGACCAAAAAGCCCTTTTGGGGACTAAGGTCAACATAAAACAATGCAATGGGCTTGAAATGGGACCAACTTATCTAGAGTTGACCCGGTAAGGCCCAAATGAATCTATAAGTCAACTAAGGGCCAATCCAACCGGGATAAGGATCAGTAACCCCAGAGATGGTCCCTAGGATCCGTTAGTGGGCCTAAGCCCAACAGGACGTATAGGCATGCATGGTCATATATAGAAACGGGAATTTTGGACAATAACTCTAATCGAACCACTATATGCCGTATACTCTCGTGGGAGACGTAAGGCATTTCTAAGGAGACCAGAAGACAGCTTAATCTCTTTAGAGGTAAGTTCACTTGCCTAGTTTCCACCCGAGCAATAAGCGGATTTCGGGACTTTGCTATGTATTCTTCTTACATGCAATCCTTGATGCCATACATGTTGTTCATATCCTGCTTTTGAATCCGGTTAAGCATGTATGCTTGCTTTACTGACGCGCTAGTGTCCCTATTTGTTATGTTCTATCGCTCGACTCAAAGCGAGCTAGGGAAGCTCCAATTTAAGGAATGTTCAGGGATAGGACCCTCGACTTTTCCCCTCGATAAAAACTCTACCGTGAGAAACAAATCTCTCCTGGAGGTCTCACCTGCCGCCGGCATGGTACACCTCACAATTGCGTTAACACGAAGAAGAGGTAGTTCTACCGCATCTTTTGACCGGAGAGTCAAACGCACCATTTAGGTCGTGATATAAATCCAAAAAGCCGACATGCCGACCGAGTAAACTCCGAAGTTCGCTTAGAACTCACTACGCAGCCCGAGGGCTTTTGTAGCGGTGAGTCGCACTTTGACTTGTTTGTGGTAGACTCCTAGGACTTTGTTGTTGATTTTATGATCCTGTTGACTGTCATTTTTATTTTGATGACACTGTGACCTGTAGGGGGTACTTACTGAGCTTTCCCTTCGAAAGCTCACGTGTTTTCTCTCTTTTCCTCCTTTTACAGATTCCGAGGTTTAGAGGAGAAGAAGCTTGAGGAGAAGGACTCCGGGTGACCAAGGTTTATAGGAGTCCCAGTTATCTTTATTTTCTATGAACTTTGTTATTTGTAGGACCCGTATAGGGACTGTGACCTTTATAGGGCCTATGGACCCTAATGACTCTATGTTCTTATGAACTTGAGTTTGTGTTTATTTATGGATTGTTATCTGCTTATCACATTATTAGGCCTTGTATTGGAGTTGAGTCTATCTCTTCTTTAATACGGCCGGTCTGTTGACGTGCTCGAGGTCCCGGAATCCGGGTCGGGGCGTTACAACAGGGATAAAAGCCCTTGAAACGTTGGAATTTCAACCCTCTTTCATGGAATTAGTTTTTAATTTTCAGTCGTGGAGCTAGATCAAGTTTGCCCCTTTTATTATTCGAATAAAATGTTAAGTAAACAACTTATGGTATTCAAATTCTTTTGTTCATTTCTTTATTGAAAACGTATGTTCCTTCCACAAATAGAAGATCGATAGTGTCAAAACCTAACGTAAGATTCGTTGAATGATTAGCTACTTCCACTCCTAAGGAATAAATCCTCCTAACGCTAGTTATGTTTGGGTGTTCAAGATGTGGGCTTTAGTGAGGTATTGTGAAGGCATCCTTTGGAGCTTGCAAACTTTCTGCAGATACAGGTCTCATGGTTTGGCTACGTCTAATAGTTGTACCCTCACAGGAATTTGTGCTGTTGCAGAGACAACCTTCATAGTTTAAGATTATAATAACATTGGACTGACAACTTCGTAGTTTCCTTTTTTAACCTCTTGTTGAGATTTAACCGCTCGCTATCTCTGTCCTATTGATCCAATTCTCAAAGATGGCTTTACCGAAGCTGAACCTTTTTGCATGTAACAAGACAAACCCACATTCCTTCCTTTTTTAAGTGTTCCTATTTGACTGTAGGAATAAGAGGTGTGAGTGCAATGACTCAGAGCATATCACCGAGCAGCTCACGTTCTTCATGCTGTAGACAAGATTCGAAAGAAAAATAATAGTCTTTAATCATAATAATTTCTATATTCACAAAGACAAGGTTTGAGAGGGAAAATGCATACATTCAAACACTTGGAAGCTTACATCTGTACTTTGAGAGTCGCAAATTGTTGTTGTGTAAACCTAAAGAATAAAATTGGCTACGTCCACTGGCTATCCCACCCTGAGATGGTACTTGTATTCTAGGGCTCACAATGGGAGAAACTATACCTTTCAAAACTTCTATAAGTCATAAACTAAACCTTAAAATTTGTGGTATCAGATATTTATAATATTAAAAAATAACGTGTCCACATAATAAATATATAAAACGTTAATATGATTTATATGCCATTTAAAATCACACACATAGACATATTGGATAAATGTTGTAATCCTCCAAAAAATTTAAAGGATAATTTTATTGATCAAAAGGATGATTTTCTTATTGATTACAATCAACTATATATGGTAAAACTTGAAACCCTTATTTAAATAAAACACAAAGTATGAGAATACCATTAATCTTAGTGAAATCCATAAAAGGCCTAAAAGCCCCTGAAACGATGGAATTTCCTTCCCCCTTTCATAGAATTTCTTTAATTTTCAGTCTAGAGCAAGATCTGGTTGGCTCTTTTTTCTCACCGAATCAACAACAAGTAAACCACATATCCGATTCAAAAACAACGGTGCGACCCCTATCAACGTTTCTAGGGGTTTACCAAAACCACACGTCGCTATGAAAACGTTTCTAGGGGTCTACCAAAACCAAAAACAACGGTGCAACCCCTATCAACGGAAACCCTCTGGCTCTGAGTTGAGTTTCAAGAATGAAGCTCAAAGATCACTTCTGGTCAGCATGTCCAAATTTACTTCTTGTCAAAACACGACCCTCTGATCGTTCGACCCTCCGGTCGTATGTCGGTAGTATCACCTCTCGTACGTGTTAACACGGTCGTACGTATTCATTCCCATCGACGGGTAAGACTACCGTGAGAATCACTTCTCTAGCACCCAAGCAGTAAATGCCAGTGGGTAATCGCCCTTGAACAATTCGCTATCGAGCCCCCACGCCCACCGAGTCCGGCAAGAGACCACAATGAAGTTAGGGATACCAACATGCCGAAAACAACATACATGCTCAACTGGAATCTAAAATAGATAAGGATGCATGTATGACATCAATGAAGCATAACAAAGCATATTCAAGTCCAAAGAAACTCCGTAGAGTAGGTACTAGGCAAGTGTACTTACCTCTTTCTAAGATCGGGAAGCCTTTCGAGTCGCCTCAGGTAACTTTTCTAAGTCTCCTCGAGGTTATGTGGCAATAGAACTTTCTATTAGAGCCAAAATTCCACACAATCCTTGGTTTCTAGATTCTTATGCATCACTTTCGCTTCTGATGGGCCTTGGCCCACTATTCGGGTCTTATAACCGTTTACTTGGTTATCGATCTATTTCCAAGGCCTAAGTTGACTTACAAACCACAACTTGGTCAACCATATATCTTGTTTGCCGCGGTAATGCACTCTAACCGGTCTTGTTTAGTCGTCTTAGCTAGGATGGCCTATATGTTTTGATTAAAAGGCCACCATCCCGTGGGATCGAAAATACGCTACCGTATCGTGTGACACCGCATTTATATATCGAAGCACAAATATCATATTTGTTTTGAATTCGTGGGTTCTTTTATTCCTAATAGAGGCAAGCCCCTATTATTAATTACCCCAGACAGTGTCGTGGGAACCTCCGATTAAGAGACAAAAGTACAAGTAGAATGAGAAGAATAATTTATTTTATTGCAATATGATTCGTTATATATCAGCATATGTTTATTTATTTATTTGTATATTTATGACACCACTCAGCTTGGAATCAGGTCTCCGGCCATATGGGATCCATAATCCAGTTTGCCTTGTGCTTTGAAATTTGGAATGGGATAGTGACCGTGATTCACATTGCCCGATCCGGCCAATTTGTTTCCTTTTTCTATCAAGCACCTAATTGGGGCCGGTAGGTGCCAAGTTAGAAAGATTGGGAAGTCCGGACAGACTACAAGATTTAGACTTTTTCTCCACCAAAATATGCACCTATGCGGGCCGCTACCGAGAGGTTACGGATATATATGACTGTTGAAAATTTGGATATCTAATTTTCAGTGCCGCCAATTTCACCTCAATCGGAGTTTCCAAGAAGGAATTATGAATTTTTCAAAACGGGTCTTTAGTATTGTTGGTGGCAGTAATGCTGGAATTAACCCTTTTATTTATCAAATCGCACCGCATTGCTGCCGAAGGGGCTGTGCTGTACATGATCAGCCGGAGATCCAGATATCTAATTTCCAACGCCACGCATTTCATCTCAATCAGAATTTTCGTGCCCGAAGTTATGAATTTTGAAACGGGCGATTAGCATGGTCAGGCCGTAAGCTGAATCGCCGAAATTGACCCTTTTATTTATCAAAATTTGCGCCAACTGGGCCATCAACAGGGGCTATATTGTACATAATTGTTGGAGATCCAGATATCTACTTTCCAATGCCATAGATATCATCTCAATCGGAGTTGTATAGCAAAAGTTATCGGCATTTGAATGGGTGCTGGCAGAATTTTCTGCAAAACAAAACAGTTGGCAACAACTTTGCTATTTTGCAGCAATTTTTCGCTAGCCGGGCCTCAGCTTTTAGTCATGCGGAAGCGCAGCAAATAACAACAATTAGGCGTATTTTATTTAGACAATAACCAGCAGTTTTTTTATCAAGTTTCTTTTGGACAATTGCAATGTCGACAGCACTTATGTGGCAAGACTGCAAATGTACCATTAATAAAGGAGGTTTTCTTTGATCTGCAGCCCCCTTTATTTCTGCATCAATTTCATGGGGCTTATAACCCGTATTTTCTCAAGTAAATAGAAAGTAAGTTCTCTCGTGTTTAAGTACAATAGTTGCAAAGAATATTCAAGTTCTAAAACCCCATTTCTTTGTCTTCTTATCTTGATGGAAACTAAATGTAACACCCTCTTTCCACAAGGTGACCAGTGTCACACCAGCTGGGTCGGGAGTGCACCCAACCGATAAGCTGTAAAATCTAGAATCATAATCTGAGGAAATACTCTAGAACAGAGTCATAGTCATAACATAACCTCGCCCCTATTGGGAGTCCGCATATGACCGAGATCATGTCATAATACAATACAAGCATAAGTTCAAGAAGGCCCCAAATACAACAATAATCCAGATTATATAACAAGTTCTCAATATTACAAACACAAGGTAAAATAGTAGTCAAGCTGCAGCTATCTAGACCTCGACCTCGCCTGTAGAAGTATCGATCTATCGCGGTGTGCCCCCCTCAGCTTAAGCCCCTCGCAATGTAAAAACAATAAATTCAAGGGACTCGAGCTATGCGAGCCCAAAGTGAATTGTGAATGATTCCGCCTGTATTCTTATACCGCCCCATATTTCCCAAATCCCCAAACTAAGTAAAAACTAACATGTAAGCTTCATTCGTAACATAGAAATTTGTATATTATCTTGAATTGAGTTAACATGCCAATGAACTCGAAACCGGAGAAAACCCAAGTGTGAAACAAGTATGCTAAACATAATCATCCTTTGCATAGTAGATTCAACTATATAAGTATGCAAGACCCCTAAGTACTAGCATGCACCCCTAGGTTCAATTTCCCCCTAAGAAACAACTATCAAGGGCATGTCCCCGCCACTGATCCCTGCCAGAAAGCACCCGGCCTCGACTATCGAGGTATGTCCTACCGCGGCTCAGATCGCGTCATGCAAAATGCACCTCGCACTGATGTGGGCTTCTCGGAGCCGGGATGAAATTTCATGATAAAACAGTTGAAGGTATGAATTTTTAGAAAGCATTTGAAAACCTCTCCATCCCTAACCCAATATCAATGCTCCTAATTCTATCCTCGCTGAATCTTCCGGCTTGTCTAGCTAGGGTGCAGCTTATCTTACCAACTCCTCATGCTACCAATTTAGAGTATTTCTTTATAGAGAATATACTAATTCACCTTCATAATCTATACAAGCTCGAAAACCACAATGCTAATATAGAAATGAAAATCCACCGGCAAACACAATACAAATCAAAATTCGCGTAAATCACAAGAACATCAAAATGCGTTGAAATTCTTGTACGAAGCATAATGTACAGAAAGTCCACTCACATAAGTCCAACAAGGATCCTAGGAATGGCTTGGTCCTTCTTCCGCGTCCGCGGGCTCTCTTCCTTTTCCTAACATTTATTAAACAACTAAATAAATGCACGATTCGTGTTTTCCATAATTTAGGTCTATATATATAAAATACGGAGATTAAGAATACGGATTTCATGTTCTTAACTTAAACTTAGATTTTTCTTACTCAAGGAGCATACGAAAAATATTAGACTCATAAGAACATGTTTCCTTACTCAACTAGCATTACTTGTCTTCCGACCTCTTAGAATGCCCTTTATCATGATCGATGATCAACTTAGTTACTCTAAACATGAACATTAAACATGGCCATCATAGAAGCTATTTTACTTAAGCAAGTTAATTAGCATGCTTCCTAGCACCACACATTTACATTTGACTCCTTACCATGAAAGCATGAGCATTAGGAGTTAAGAGCATGAATCCATATAATTTCCTACAAAAAAATGTGACATCTCCCCATAATATGGGCCCCGAAATATACAAACAATCTCTCAACATTCACATATTCACCATGGAAATCATCATCTAATATCCTACAATGACACATATATCATTAACCTCTTCCATTCCCCAACTTAGTTCCTCAATTAAAACATTAGTAGTAGGGTTATTCCCCAAAATCTCACAATTCGAATGGTAGGCTCGCCAGATCGGGATGATGGTGGTACCGCCGAAATACCGCTAACGAGCTAATCAGTCCACCGAAGAGGAAGAAGGGAGAGAGGTGGTGGTGGTGCTCAGCCAACAGAGGGGGAAATGGCCGGCCTGTAGCGCCAAGGGCAGGCTGGCAGCTGACGGGTGTGCTGGCAAGGTGTAGTCTCGCCGCCTCGTGGCGCTAAGGGGGCGGATCACGGCTGAGAGGGGGGCACTGAGCTCCTACGGCCAAGGAGGTTCCTCTCACACCACTCAGCCCTGGTCGTGAGATGAAGAGAAGGTATAGAGAGGGAGAAGTCAAGAGGAAAGTGAGAGAGCTTCACCCCTTTTTAAAGTAAAGTTCATTGTTTTTTTCTCAGATCTAGATCAGAGATGGTGAAATAAAATATAATATTTAATATCAATTATTTAATCTATTTCTTGTATTATCTTATCCCTACAATTTATTTTAGTCTATCTCTCACCACTTGCATTATTTTATTTTATCTTGCTCCACTTTACGTCCCATCGCCCCTTAATTATTATTATCTTCCTAATAAGATCCCGACCCAGATCCGAGAATCCCGGGTCAAATATATCGATCGTTACGGGAGCACTGTACCCTCGCGGGTCTGCCTCTTGTCAGATCAGATCCGAAATTACTGGCTTTCTACTCACCCGATCTACTTTATCTGAACTCCAATTGTTTGTCTGTTCCCATTAATAAATCCAGATTAATTAACACTTACGTAGTTTATCAACTAATCAATCCGGCTTCCAACCTTATCCACTTCTAACAATTCCGAAACGGAGTGGCCCAACTCACTAAGGCCTCATCTGGGGCCACTAGTCGCGAAGTTGGGATTCCTAACCCCTTAATTTCAGATTTTCTCTTATTAAAGTTTTCTTTTTCTTTTTTTTTGTTTTTTATTAAGAAAAGATTCAAATCATTATTAATTTTCTAATCCATCTCATTATTTATTAGAAAAACAACTAAAAGATAACTCGGAATTTTCGGGGCGTTACAAAACGCATAGTTGATTTGATCATTGGCACATTATTGGTATTATTGTCATCATCAGAAGGGCTACTACAGTTATTTCTGGAATAGGGTTCACAGTAATAGAAGTCCACAACTTCTCGGCTTCGCATTTTTTTTATTTCTGCATCAAGCATTACCATTTGTTTCTGCAACAATCACAAACAAGGAGCACAACAGCTTGGTAGCGATCATTGCCTTCTTCAACAAACCCCAATAAAAATTTTATTTCTGCATTCAAATTAGTAGCAAAGATCTTCTCGTGCATTTCTTTCTCTCGCAAAGCAATTTTAGTTTAATGATTGTCATCTTCAATCTCTGTAAAGGCAACGCTTGGTCTCCTTGAAGCCTGGATATTCTCAGAAGATAGTTTGTAGCAATTTCTTGATTGCTTAATTCAATTTCAACGCTTCGACATTAGAAATGCTTTGAGTATTTCTAGAGACCTGGAGTTGGAATTGAAGTTCCACAACAATCACTGGGTGGTGTGACAAACTCAACATCTTCATAAAAATTGAATTTGGAGTGAAGTTATAAGGATAAGATTTGAACCACCCATCATGGTTATGTTCAGATTCACTGGAGCATTTAGTCAAACGTTTGACATGCATTGTAAATATCATAGGTTTTCACACATAGCTAAATACTGAGATGCTTTACAAATGTTTACAAAGGACAACAGCTTATTTCTGCTACCCAAAACTAATAACACAAAACATTAATTAATCTAATTTTTATGCTTGCTTTCATCAAAGCCTCCAAGCTTTTGTGTCCGATCAACGCCACTACTTCTACAAAGAGCCTTGGATGTTCTCCTTTTCCCATTGGCGAGATCAACAATAAGGATCCCGATCATTTCCTTGAACTCTCGGATTCTCACACATGCTCCACTAGTTTTCCCATGCGATCTCTCGCAAATGCCCTTGTGATTCAAAGAAGGACCTCCTTCTTCAACACTTCAGTACTTTTTCTTCTTTCTATTTCCTTTTTATGAGCAGGACAAAGAAGAGAAACATATGATTGTCGACTCTTCCTCCTCGATGACAAATGGGTAGCAAAGTGGCGTGGAAGCTATTATATAGCTTATGCCCTTCTTCTTCGTGGAAGACGGACAAATAGTGGAGGCGTGGAGGCTATTATATAGCATCGTGCCTTTCTTCTCCTATGACGACGGACATCAAGGAGGCAGGAGGCTATTATATAGCCCTCGGGCCTTTCTTATGGCGGCAAAGAATATTAAGGTGGTAACGCGATGGTACAAGCGACGGTGAAGGTGGCCGAGTGGATTGATTTATGATGCCAGGCTACCGCGGCTCAATGCATGGTATCCATCCCGGCAAATGTGGCGCCGACGGAGGTGGTCAATGGCGGCAGATAGGGGCGAAGTGCGGTGAAGTTCTCGGGCAAGGAGAAACCACAAGTGAGAGAAAGAAGAAGAAAAAAAACAATACCTTTTTTTATATCTCTCTCTCCTTAATCTCCTCTCTGATTTTTTTTCTTTTTCTTGTCATCCCTTTCTTTCTATGACTCCCTCTTTACATAATAATTTTTTTTTGAAAACCCTCCGATCTCAATTACCGGCCTGATAAAACCCCCTCTTTTTGTTTTGATTTGAATTTATCTTCTTTTAAATTCCCCCTCTTTCTTTTTTTTTTTCAATTCTGATTAGATTTGATTTGATTTTTTTTTAATTTCTTGTATTTTTTTATTTTAATTTCTCCAATTAATTTTTTTTGCCTCGGGATCAGCATTCTTAAGCTGACTTGGGATATGCATCCTCGAGATATGTTCTCAGGCTATTTAGGATTGCCTTGAGATACGTGTTCGGGCGATCCTGAGATTTGAGTTTGCCTCGAGATATGTATTCTCGGGGGCAATTTTGGGCAATTTTGGGATTTTGATGTTGCCTCGAGATATGTTCTCTTGGCCCGGGACGCAATCAGGACATATTAAATTTAAATGAAGATATATTTAAATTTTAATATGTCTAGATTAAGATATATTTAAATGTAATCCTAAATATATCAAAATTAGGATATATTCGAATCAAATTATTATTTGAGTTCTATTGGGACATGTATTATATATTTTTTTATATAAACACATCCTTCATCACGTGGCTAGCCATGTCCAAGCGGTTAGGGTGTTATAGAGTTGGTTGAGAGATTGTGGGTTCAAATCCCTTCTCTCCCAAGCCCCGCGGGCGCGCGGGTGTGCGGGACGCGCGGTGCACGGGCTCACCTGGAAGGCCGGGGTGGCTGCGCGCAGGAGCCGGCGACGGGGAGCTCGACGGCGTGGAGGGCGCGGGCAAGGGCCAGGCGCGGCTGAAGAAGAAGGGAGAGGGAGAGAGAGGGAGAGAGATATTTCATTCTCTCTCTCCTCTCTGGTCAAATATAAAACATACATTTTTATTTATTTATTTACTTTTTCTCAAGTCACATGTGTCAACTATTCCTCCACATGAGCACTATGCATTCACGGGTAAGTGATCTATTTCTTGTCGGGGCCCACTGTGATAATTCTCTCGTTCTATGCCCACCTGCATCCACGAATCTCGGGTCAATGGTCCCCGTGGCACAAGTGTACTGTAGTATCACGGGATTTGTCTCTCGTCGGATCAGATCCGAAAATATCGGCTTTCGGTCAAATCCTTCGTCACGGGCGCACTGTGGCATCACGGGGTTGTCGCTGTCCCCGACCAAATCCACTTTTCTCTGGGACTGTAACTTGTTTCCTCCAGTAATTAATTACCCGAATTAATTTACCGTTAAATAATTTCCATTAATTAACAATTAATAAACTCCTCGAATTTAATAAATAAAAGTCTTTATTTATTTCGGGGCAGGCATTACATCTGTGTTTTCGTGAGTTGCAAATTATCGCTAGTAAACGTAAAGAATAAAATTGGCTAGGTCCACTCGACATGTCCACCCTGAGATGGTACTTGGATTCTAGGGCGGACAATGGGAGAAACTATAGCTTTCAAAACTTCTATAAGTCATAACCTAAACCTTAAAAATTGTGGTATCAGATATTTATAATATTAAAAAATAACGTATTTACTTTATAAATATATAAAACGTTAATATGATTTATATACCATTTAAAATCTCAAACATAAACATATAGGATAAATGTTGTAATCCTCCAAAAAATTTTAAGGGTAATTTTATTGATTACAAACGACTATATATGGCAAAACATGAAACCCTTATTTAAATAAAACACAAAGTATGAGAATACCATTAATCTTAGTGAAATCGATAAAAGGACTAAAAGCCCTTGAAATGATGGAATTTCCATCCCCTTTCATAGAATTAGTTCAATTTTCAGTCTAGAGCAAGATCAGGTTTGCCCTTTTTTATCACCGATAATACAGCAAGTAAACCACATATTCTATTAAAAACCTTTGTTCTTTTCTTATTGAAAACATATGTACCTTCCACAAATAGAAGATCGTTAGTATCATTATCTTATATAAGATTCTTTGAACGATTAGCTACCGACACTCCTACGGAATTAAGCCTCCTAGTGCTAGTTAAGTTTGGGTGCTCAAGATGGGGGCTTTATTAAAATATTGTGAAGGCATCCTTTGGAGCTTGCAAACTTTCCGCAGATATAGGTCTCATCGATTGTCTACGTCCAACAGTTGTTCTCTCACAGGAATTTGTGCTATTGCAGAGACAACTTTTCCTAGTTTAGGATTACAATAACCTTGCGTTGGCAACTTCGGAGTTTCCGTTTTCAACCTCTTGTTGAGATTTAACCGCTTTTCTATTTTTCTCCTATTGATCTAATTCTCAAAGATTACCCCTTTTATTATCCGAATAAACAACACGTTAACAACTTATCCTATTCAAATTCTTTGTTTATTTATTATTGAAAACGTATGTACCTTCCACAAATAGAAGATCGTTAGTGTCAAAACATAACATAAGATTCGTTGAATAATTAGCTACTTCCACTCCTAAAGAATAAATCCTCCTAACGCTAGTTAAGTATGGGTGCTCCAGATGTGGGCTTTAGTAAGGTATTGTGAAGGCATCCTTTGGAGCTTGCAAACTTTCTGCAGATACAAGTCTCATTGTTTGTCTACGTCCAACAGTTGTACTCTCACAGGAATTTGTGCTGTTGCATAGACAACTTTTCCTAGTTTAAGATTATAATAACACTGTAAGAGGACTGAGATAACGAGATGTTAAATCTCAACAAGAGGTTAAAAAAGGAAATTAGTTGATATAAGATTCTTTGAATGATTAGCTACCGCTACTCCTACGGAATCAAGCGTCCTAGTGCTAGTTAAGTTTGGGTGCTCAAGATGTGGGCTTTATTAAGGTATTGTGAAGGAATCCTTTGGAGCTTGCAAACTTTTCGAAGATACAGGTCTCATGGGTTGTCTACGTCCAACAGTTGTACTCTCACAGGAATTTTTGCTGTTGCAGAGACAACCTTTCTAGTTTAGGATTATAATAACCTTGGACTGGCAACTTCAGAGTTTCCTTTTACAACCTCTTGTTGAGATTTAACCGCTATTCTATCAATATCCTATTGATCTACTTCTCAAAGATTGCTTTACCAAAGTTGTATCTCTTTTTGTATTTGACCAAACAATGCCAAATTCCGTCCTTTATCTAAGTGTTCCTCTTTTATTGTAGGAAGAAGTGGTGCGTGACCTCGTGAGCACATCACCGTGCGTGTCACGCTCACTACGCTAGACAAGATAGGAAAGAAAAATATTTGTCTTCAATCATAATATTTTCTATATTCATAAAGGCAAGGTTTGAGAGGTAAAATGCATACATTCAAACACTTGGAAGTTAATATCCTGTGGATTTGAGAGTTACAAATTGTTGTTGTGTAAACCTAAAGGCATAAAGTGGCTAGGTCCACTGACATGTCCACCTCAAATGGTGCTAGGATTCCCGTGGTTTCCACAATGGGCTTAAACTATAGCTTTCATAACTTCTATAAGTCATAACCTAAATCCTAAAAATTGTGGTATCAGATATTTATAGTAGTAAAAAATAACATGTCTCTACAATAAATACATAAAACGTTAACATGAATTATATACAATTTAAAATCATAAACATAAACATATAGAATAAATGTTGTAATCCTCCAAAAAATTAAAAGGATAATTTTATTGATCAAAAGGATGCCTTTCATATTGATTACAGTAAGCTATATATAATAAACTTGAAACCCTTATTTAAATAAAACTCAAAGTATGAGAATACCATTAATCTTTGTAAAATTAAAAAAATGGATAAAAGCCCCTGAAACGATTTAATATCCACCCTCTTTCATGGAATTATTTTTTAATTTTCAGTCATGGAGCAAGGTCAAGTTTGCCCCTTTTATTATCCGAATAAACAACAAGTAAACAACATATCCTATTCAAATTGTTTGTTTATTTCTTATTGAAAACGTATGTACCTTCCACAAATAGAAGATCGTTATTGTCAAAACCTAACATAAGATTCATTCAATGTTTAGCTACTTTCACTCCTAAGGAATAAATCCTCCTAACGCTAGTTAAGTTTGGGTGCTCAAGATGTGGGCTTTAGTAAAGTATTGTGAAGGCATTCTTTGGAGCTTGCAAACTTTCTGCAGATACAGGTCTCATGGCTTGTCTACGTCCAATAGTTGTACTCTCACTGGAATTTGTGTTGTTGCGGAGACAACCTTTCCTAGTTTAAGATTATAATAACATTGTAAAAGGACAGAGATAGCAAGCGGTTAAATCTCATCAAGAGATTAAAAATGGAAATTAGCTTACATAACATTCTTTAAATGATTAGCTACCGCCACTCCTACGGAATCAAGCCTCCTAGTGCTAGTTAAGTTTGGGTGCTCAAGATGTGGGCTTTATTAAGGTATTGTGAAGGCATCCTTTGGAGCTTGCAAACTTTCCGCAGATACAGATCTCATGGGTTGTTTAAGTCTAACAGTTGTACTCTCACAGGAATTTGTGCTGTTGCAGAGACAAACTTTCGTAGTTTAGGATTATAATAACCTTGGGCTGGCAACTTCGGAGTTTCCTTTTTCAACCTTATGTTGAGATTTAACCGCTTTTCTATCAATGTCCTATTGATCTAATTCTCAAAGATTGCTTTACTAAAGTTGCATCTCTTTTTATATGAGAGCCAAATTCCTTCCTTTATCTAAGTGTTCCTCTTTTATTGTATGAAGAAGTGGTGGGGTGACTCAGAGCGCATCACCAAAGTGCATCATGTTCCCTAAGTCAGAATACCCCTTTCAATATGGAGACCAGTGTCACACCAGCTGGGCCGGGAGTGCACCCAACCCATAAGTTGTGAAATCTAAAATCAGAATATAAAAAAATACTTTAAAACGGAGTCATAATCATAATATAACCTCGCCTCCCCATTGGGAGTTTAGACATGACCGAGATTATGTCATAATACAATACATGACAAGTCTGGGCGGTAAGGCCCCAAATACAACGATAATCCTGATTACATAACAAGTTCTCAATAATACCACACAAATGGAAAACAGATAGTCAAGCCAGAGCCATTTAGACCTCGACCCTCGCCCGTAGCATGGTTTACTGTGCGGGTCCCTGCCTAGGTCCTGCAATGTAAAAACAACAACCGAGAGTCTGAGCTATGCGAGCTCAGTGAATAGTGAACAATTCTGTCAGGTATTTACACATACCTGTTCCCATTCCCATATCTCAAACTAAAATAAAATACTAGCATATAAGCAGTTCGAAAACATGAAAGTCTGTATAAAATCTTGAATCAAGTTAACATGCCAAGGTACTCAGAAACAGGAAGATCCGCATAAAACACCTACGCTAATCACAATCATCCTTTACATAACATATTCAACTATATAAGTATGCAAGACCTCCTAAAGGAATAGCATGCACCCCTAGTTTCGATTTTCCCGGAAGAAACAACCATCAGGGGTATGCCCTACCGTACCTGATGCTCGGGCGCAGGGCACCCGTCCCCGACAATCAGAGGTATGTCCTATCATGCCTGTATAGTCATGCAAAATGCACCTCGCACTGATATGGGCTTTTCGGAGTCGGGATGAAATTTCATGATAAAACAGTTGAAAGTATGAGTTTTTAGAAAACCTTTTTAAAACCTCTCCATCTCTAACCCAATATCAATACTCCTAATTCTATCCTCGCTGAATCTTCCGGTCTTTCTAGCTAGTGTGCAGCTTATATTACCAACACCTCCTTCTACCAATTTGGGGTTTTTCTTTTATAAGAGAACATACTAGCTCATCTTTGTGCTCTGTACAAGCATGAAACCCACAACACTAATATAACAATAAAAAAAAGAAACCATCGGCAAACACAAATCAAATCAAAACTCGCATAAATCATGGGAAATTCAAATGCGACAAATTACTTGTACAAGCATAATGTACAGAAAGTCCACTCACACGAAGTCTTTCAAGGATCCTAGGAATGGCTTGGTCCTTCTTCCGCGTCCGCGGGGTCTCTTCCTCTTCCTACCATTTATTAAAACAACTAAATAAATGCAAGATTCACGTCCTCCATAATTTAGGTCTATAGCTATATAAAAGAAATATTTGAGATTTAAGAATACGAATTTCGTATTCTTAACTTAACTCTGATTTTACTCAAAGGAGCATATGAAAAATATTAAACTCATAAGAACATGCTTCCTTTCTCAACGAGCATTACTTGCCTTCCAACCTCTTAGAATGCCCTTGATCATGATCGACTAACAAACTTAGTTAATCTAAAACATGGACATTAAACATGGCCATCATGGAAGCTATTCTTACTTAAGCAAGTTAACTAGCATGCTTTCTAGTAACACATACATCCATTTAACTCTTTAATACGAAAGCATGAACATTAGGAGTTAAGAGCATGAACTCATATGATTTTCTACAAAAATCGGGCAGCGCTTCCCCTCTATTTCGGGCCCCAAAATTATACAAACAATCTCTCAACATTAACATAATTATCACATATTAATCATGGCATCATCATCTAACATTCTACAACCCATCATCTAACATTCTATAACCCATAATTATCATATGTAACACTAATCCCTACCATTCCCCAACTTAATCTTTCAATTAAATAGTTAATAGTAAGGTTAGTCTCCCCAAGGTCTCACAAACATGAGGATGCAACGGTAGGGCCGCGGATCGATGATGAGGGTCAGCTGAGGGCCTGCCTTGCTTTGTTCCGGCTCCACCGGAGAGGGAGAAAGAAAAGAGAGAGGAGATGGTGGTACTCACCGGCCGTAAGGTCAAGGCCATGTAGCGTGCTTCGCCGGAAAGGGGCTTCGGGGTGCCTTGGCAGTGGTCGGGGCGCTGAATCTGCCGTCGGGTCGCGTGAGGCAAAGTCGCGGAGCCTGTGAGGGAGGAAGGCACCGGGAGGAGACCGGCATGTACCGGCGGCGAAGCTTCATGGTAGCGCCAGCATGCAAAGGTGTGTGATCGCGAGCGAGAGTGAGAGAGAGAGAGCAAGGGATGGGAAGAATGTGCTTTCAATTGAATTTCATCTCTTCATGATGCCCTATGTATAGTATGTAGCAATTAAGTCCCATTTCTTTATTTGGCTCCTTTGATTTAATTTATTATTTCCTTTTCCCCTTTTTCCTTTATTCATAATTACTTTTCCTTTTCCTTTGTGTCGCATCGATTTTAATCGATGAAAGCTGGCCCCTCACTTTATGTCCCATCTCCTTTAATCTGTCTTTCCTTTACGGTGTAGTGTACTACCACGGTTCTGCTCTCGCCGGACATTGGCATATGCTAGTAATCTTGGCTTTTGACTCACCCGATCTACTTTATCGGAACTCTAATGTTTGTCTGTTTCTCTTAACTAATCTTGATTAATTGCCCCTTAAGAAATTTATCAACTAATTAATCCAGCTTTCACTATTATCCCCTTCCAACTATTTCTCGGAATGGCCTGACTCCATAAACCTGAAGTTGGATTTCTAGCCCCCCCTTAATTCCCGATTTTCTCTAATTGAAGTTTAAAGTAATCAAATCATTATTAATTTTCTAATCCATTTCATTATTTATTAGAAAATTAACCAAAAGACAACTTAGAATTTTCGGGGCGTTACATACACTGTAGACAAGATGAGAAAGAAAAATATTAGTCTTCAATCATAATATTTTCTATATTCATAAAGACAAGGTTTGAGAGGGAAAATGCATACATTCAAACACTTGGAAGCTAACATCTGTGCTTTGAGAGTCGCAAATTGCTGTTGTGTGAACCTAAAGAATAAAATTGGCTAGGTCCACTCGACATGTCCACCCTGAGATGGTACTTGGATTCTAGGGCGCACAATGGGAGAAACTATAGCATTCAAAACTTCTAAAAGTCATAACCTAAACCTTAAAAATTGTGGCATTAGATATTTATAATATTAAAAAATAACGTGTCCACGTAATAAATATATAAAACGTTAATATGATTTATATACTATTTAAAATCACAAACATAGACATATTGGATAAATGTTGTAATCCTCCAAAAAATTTAAACGATAATTTTATTGATCAAAAGGATTATTTTCTTATTTATTACAATAACTATATATGGTAAAACTTGAAACCCTTATTTAAATAAAACACAAAGTATGAGAATACCATTAATCTTAGTGAAATCCATAAAAGGCCTGAAAGCCCCTGAAATGATGGAATTTCCATCCCCTTTCATAGAATTTCTTCAATTTTCAGTCTAGAGCAAGATCGAGTTGCCCTTTTTTCTCACCGAATCAACAGCAAGTAAACCGCATATCCGATTCAAATTCTTTGTTCTTTTATTATTGGAAACATATGTACCTTCCACAAATAGAAGATCTTTAGTGTCATTAGCTAACATAAGATTCTTTAATGATTAGCTACCGCCACTCCTACGGAATCAAGCCTCCTAGTGCTAGTTAAGTTTGGGTGCTTAAGATGTGAGCTTTATTAAGGTATTGTGAAGGCATCCTTTGGAGCTTGCAAACTTTCTGCAGATACAGGTCTCATGGTTCGTCTACGTCCAACAGTTGTACTCTCATAGGAATTTGTGATGTTGCAGAGACAACTTTTCCTAGTTTAGGATTATAATAACCTTGGGCTGGCAACTTCGGAGTTTCCTTTTTCAACCTCTTGTTGAGATTTAACAGCTTTTTTATCAATGTCCTATTGATCTAATTATCAAAGATTGCTTTACCAAAGCTGTATCTCTTTTTGTATGAGACCAGACAATGCCAAATTCCTTCATTTATTTAAGTGTTCCTCTTTTATTGTAGGAAGAAGAGGTGGGGTGACTCAGAGCACATCACCGAGCAGCTCATGTTCACTACGCTGTAGACAAGATGAGAAAGAAAAATATTAGTCTTCAATCATAATATTTTCTATATTAACAAAGACAATGTTTGAGAGGCAAAATGCATACATTCAAACAGTTGGAAGCTAACATCTGTGATTTAAGAGTCGCAAATTATTGTTGTGTAAACCTAAAGACATAAAGTGGCTAGGTCCACTCGACATGTCCACCCTGGGATGGTGCTAGGATCTGGGTCGCACAATGGGCGAAACTATAGCTTTCATAACTTCTATATGTCATATCCTAAATCCTAAAAATTGAGGTAAAATTGTGGTATCAGATATTTATAGTAGTAAAAAGTAACGTGTCTCTACAATAAATACATAAAACGTTAACATGAATTATATACAATTTAAAATCATAAACATAAACATATAGAATAAATGTTGTAATCCTCCAAAAAATTTAAAGGATAATTTTATTGATGAAAAGGATGCGTTCCATATTGTTTACAATCAGCTATATATAGTAAAACGTAAAACCCTTATTTAAATAAAACTCAAAGTATGAGAATACCATTAATGTTTGTAAAATCAAGAAAAAGGATAAGAGCCCCTGAAACGATGGAATTTCCACCATCTTTCATGGAATTATGTTTTAATTTTTAGTCGTGGAGCAAGATCAAGTTTGCCCATTTTATTATCCGAATAAACAACAAGTAAAGAACTTATCCAATTTAAATTCTTTGTTTATTTCTTATTGAAAACGTATGTACCTTCCACAAATAGAAGATAGTTAGTGTCAAAACCTAACAGAAGATTCGTTGAATGATTAGCTACTTCCACTCCTAAGGAATAAGTCCCCCTAACGCTAGTTAAGTTTGGGTGCTCAAGATGTGGGCTTTAGTTCAGTATTGTGAAGGCATCCTTTGGAGCTTGCAAACTTTCTGCAGATACAGGTCTCATGGTTTGTCTACGTCCAATAGTTGTACTCTCACAGGAATTTGTGTTGTTGCAGAGACAACCTATGCTAGTTTAAGATGATAATAATATTGTATTAGGACAGAGATAGCGAGCAGATAAATCTCAACAAGAGGGTAAAAAGGGAAATTAGCTGACATAAGATTCTTTGAATGATTAGCTACCGCGACTCCTACGGAATCAGGCCTCCTAGTGCTTGTTATGTTTGGGTGCTCAAGATGTGGGCTTTATTAAGGTATTGTGAAGGCATTCTTTGGAGCTTGCAAACTTTCTGCAGATACAGGTCTCATGGTTTGTCTACGTCCAACAGTTGTACTCTCATAGGAATTTGTGATGTTGCAGAGACAACCTTTCCTAATTTAGGATTATAATAATCTTGGGCTGGCAACTTCGGAGTTTTCTTTTTCAACCTCTTGTTGAGATTTAACAGCTTTTCTATCAATGTCCTATTGATCTAATTCTCAAAGATTGCTTTACCAAAGCTGCATCTCTTTTTGTATGAGACCAGGCAATGCCAAATTCCTTCCTTTATTTAAGTTTTCCTCTTTTATTGTAGGAAGAAGAGGTGGGGTGACTAAGAGCGCATCACCGGGCAGCTCACGTTCACTACGCTGTAGACAAGATGGGAAAAAAAGATATTAGTCTTCAATCATAATATTTTCTATGTTCACAAAGACATTGTTTGGGGGCAAAATGGATACATTCAAACACATGGAAGCGAACATCTGTGATTTGAGAGTCGCAAATTGTTGTTGTCTAAACCTAAAGACATAAAGTGGCTAGGTCCACTCGACATGTCCACCCTGAGCTGGTGCTAGGATTCTGGGTCGCACAATGGGCGAAACTATAGCTTTCATAACTTATATAAGTCATAACCTAAATCCCAAAAATTGTGGTATCAGATATTTATAGTAGTAAATAATAACGTGTCTCTACAATAAATACATAAAACGTTAACATGAATTATATACAATTTAAAATCATAAGCATAAACATATAGAATAAATGTTGTAATCCTCCAAAAAATTTAAAGGATAATTTTATTGATCAAAAGGATGCATTTCATATTGATTACAATAAACTATATATAATAAAACTTGAAACGATGGAATTTCCACCCTCTTTCGCGGAATTTCCACCCTCTTTCGTGGAATTATTTTTTAATTTTCAGTCGTGGAGCAAGATCAAGTTTGCCCCTTTTATTATCCGAATAAACAACAAGTAAACAACTTATTCTATTCAAAATGTTTGTTTATTTCTTATTGAAAACGTATGTACCTTCCACAAATAGAAGATAGTTAGTGTCAAAACCTAACAGAAGATTCGTTGAATGATATCAACCTAACAGAGGTTGATATCAAAGACCGTGTTGGCGCTTACCACAAAGCAATCGGTGGGTATCTGATCGGTCTACGGCCGACGCTGCAGGGTGGCCTTGGATGTGTGTTGATGCAAGACGGGCGCGTGATTGCTTATGCATCACGACAGTTAAAACCTTACGAGGAGAACTATCCTACACACGATCTTGAATTGGCAGCGATCGTGTTTGCCCTAAAGATCTGGCGACACTTCCTCTACGGTGTTCCTTGCGAGATTTACACCGATCATAAGAGCCTCAAGTATATATTCACACAGAAGGAATTGAATATGAGACAGCGGCGGTGGTTAGAGTTAATCAAGGACTATGACCTCAAAGGTCCATTACCACCCCGCAAGGCTTAGCGTGGTGGCCGTATGCAATCGGAAAGGGAAAGTCTGGATATGGAGTTGCTGCTATGTTAACAACTCAGAAGCCTCTACTGGAGGATATGAGAAGGCTCAACTTAGAAGTCGTCGTTCCTACTATGGATGTCACGTTGTCCAGCTTGCATATCCGACCCTCGTTGTTTGAGAGAATTAGGGTTGCTCAGGGACAAGATCCTGAACTGGAGGAGATTAAGGAGCACATGGGCCAGGAAGAACCAACTCGGTTCAGAGTCCATGAGGATGGCACCCTTAGATTTGATGAAAGAATTTGTATACCAAATGACCCTGAAATAAAAACGGAAATTCTAGAGGAAGCCCACTATTCGGGCTACACTATTCACCCTGGAGGTACAAAGATGTACAGAGGGTTGAAGGACCACTTCTGGTGGAAGGGGATGAAGCGAGATGTTGCGGAGTTCGTGGCTAAGTGCATCACCTGTCAGATGGTAAAGGCGGAACATCGTAGGCCGTAGGATGTTATAACCCTTACCCATTCCGAATGGAAATGGGAGCACATTAACATGGACTTTGTAACGGGATTGCCACGCACTCAAAGAGGCCATGAATCGATCTGGGTTATAGTTGATCGGCTAACAAAGTCGGCCCACTTTATACCGTTAAGGACTGGAGCATCCATGGAAAAGTTGGCCCAGCTATATATTGATCAGATCGTCAGATTACATGAGGTACCGGTGACTATCACCTCTGATCGAGACACACGATTTGTCTCTAGATTCTGGGAGAGCTTGCACACCGCTCAAGTACGTGGATTGGCGTTCAAAGAAACCTTTTCACCCAGGCATCGATGGGCGATGTACCGAAAGGACCATCCAGGTGCTAGAGGACATGCTGAGGGCATGTGCGATAGACTTTACAGGGACTTGGGATGAACGCCTAAGTTTGATAGAATTTGCCTATAACAACAGTTACCAGGCAAGCATTAAGATGGCACCGTATGAGGCACTCTATGGGAGGAGGTGCCGAACTCCCATATGTTGGGGAGATGTGGGAGAAAGGAAGCCGGGTAGCCGAGGCGCACACTTAAGCAACCTGATTTTGTAAAACAAACGAGGAGGAACATGTTAAGATGATCGGGGAGCGACTCGAGTCAGCCTGAGTAGACAAAAGAGCTATGCCGACCGAAAAAGATCTAATCAGGAGTTTCAAGTGGGAGACTTGGTATTCTTGAAAGTGTCTCCTATGAAGGGGGTCGTAAGGTTTGGACGACGTGGAAAACTTGCTCCGCGATATATTGGACCTTTTGAGATATTGGAACGCATAGGAGTGGTGGCATATAGATTGGCTTTACCACAGGACCTCGCTCAGGTTCACGATGTCTTCCACATTTCAATGTTGAAGAAGTGTATTCGTGATCCCACCAGAGTAATTCCTCAAGTTCCGGTGGAAGTCCAAGAGGATATGTCCTACGAGGAACGCCCAGTAGCTATTTTGGACCGAGAGGGCAAACAGTTAAGGAATAGAACTATTCCTTTTATTAAGGTGAAGTGGAGTAACCACACCGAACGGGAAGCTACCTGGGAACGTGAAGAGGATATGAGGCAGCGTTACCCAGAGTTGTTTGTGTGAAGTATTAACGGCGTAGAAATTTCGAGGACGAAATTTTTGTAAGGGGGAAGGATTGTAAAATCCATGAATTTTTGAAATAAATATTTAGTTATTTCCTTGAGAAAAATATTTAAAATTTTTTCCCGCGATTAGTGTTATCGTGGGATTAAATGATATATTTAAATTAAATGGAAATTAAAAATTATTAAGGGGTCTGTAGGGACCTAATAGTAATTTTGAAAGAACTGAGGACCATAAGGAAGTTTTCCCCTCTCTCAGCCTTGGACCTAAGTGTAATTTTGAAAGTGTCAGGGACCTCTCATAAAATTTCGTGAGAGAAAACCCTATTAGAGAGAATGAACGGCTGAGATTAAAACATCTCAAGCTATGCTAGATCTCGAGACATTATAACTTGATGCGCTAAGAAGCCACGCGTGGCGCTACTGGGTAAGAGATCCATCCTATCGTGAAATGGATCTGAGGCAAGAAGGGTGGTTAATCTGAAGTGGCCTCTACAAAGGAGGGTGTTCCTGAGCCGTCCATTTCATTAATAAATATATCTTGAGATATAAGAGGGAAATCGACCCGTCAAATTTCAAACAAATCCTGACGGTTGATCTCGTTCGTCATCGGATACGAGAATGGGGATTGAATAAGAACCCTTGATCGAATCGGCTTGATCACCGCCCTCCACGCCCGAGACGATCCCCGGTAAGCGTGCCGCTGGCATCGCCACCGCGAAGCCGCCACCGCTGGCTACTCTACCTTCTTCTCCCGCTACGCTGGGAATTCAACCGCTGGGCCGGGCGGAATAGCCTTCCAAACGGTCAGCCTGCTCGGCCTCGGGCCGTAGGAGAGGCTATAAAAGGAGGCTCTTACCCACTGTCTCTGTACACCAACGAACAAGAGCGGCGGGGACTCCGGTGAGCTTCGTCGGAGAAGGGTTTTCGGCCGAGGAAGAGCTTTTGTCGCCGCGGTTGCCACCAAGAGAAGCGCAATCGAGGTAGGAACCTCCCCCTTGCTTCTAATTGCATATCGAAAGCCTCTGTACTATAGCTAGTACTCGCCGGAGAGTGAGAGTGTAGGTGTTAGTGGGGAGGCTGCCGGGAGGAGGAAAAGCGTCGGTGTAGGTGGGCACAAGGGGATCACGAAGTTGAGAGGAAGCTACGGGCACCTTCTACGTGAGCAATGAGCTCCGGGAGATGAGTTGCGTTCCGCGCGATCTTCCCAATGAAGCATGGACAGAGGAAGAGGAAGGTGCGGGGCGAGGGAGGCAAAGGGCACGAGGGTGCGTCCCGCCGGAGGGAAGTTTGGCGTGAGGGGAGAAGCCGCGGCCAATGCCCCTCGGCCACGCGTGGGATCTTGCGCGGCCAGTCGCGATGGAAAAAAACGAAGGAGAAGAAGGTTTAAAAAATATATATATATATAAAATCTATAATAACAGTGATAATGATAATTATTTGATTTAATTAATAGAAATTAGTTAATTAAAATAAATTTATGAAAACTTAGGGGTGTGACAGTTAAATAATTAATTGAAATAATTAGTTATTTTCTCTTGGGTTAAAACCTTAGCTAATTATTATAATAGTTAATAATTAGCTAGATATGTTAATAAAATGGGAAACTATAGGCCTGTGACACATATTTTTGAATAAATCGTTAGTGAAACTAATTATTTTTATAATACGGGTAGTGTGACAAATAATTGGATGATTATTTGCATAATTAAAATAGCTAACAAGGGACTTTAGCTATGTGACAAATATTATAATGGATAATATTTCGGTAGCATGACAAAATAAAAATCAATTATTTGATTTGAATAAATTTTGTCTCTAACTAAGTTAGATGTGACAAAATAAGTTTAATTATCTTATGAGTAAAGACATAATTTATTTTGATTAATAGAAATAAAGTAATTCGACTGTAATTACGGAAAAATGATTTAGCAAGGTGGCTAGATAAGTTCAAGGGGACTAGATAAACCCTAACAAGATGGACCTTAGGGTCATAAACTACCAAATGACCAAAATGCCCTTCTAGGGTAAGAGGGGGCTAAGATCAATCTTAACGAGGCTCAACTCAACTAAAGTGACTTAATAAAGTCAGACTTGACAAATAGGCTCGAGTTGACTAGATTTGACCAAAGTAGGTCTAAAAGTCAACTAAGGAACACTAAAACGGGGATAAGGGCCGGTAAACCGAGAGATGGTCCATAGGACCCATAAGTGGGCCTAAGCCCAATAAGAATGTAAGGCATGCATGTACACCTAAGGACATAGAAATATTATGGGAATACTGTTTCTAATAGGACCTCTGCATGCCAGATACTCTCGGGGAGTTGTTGGCACCCTAGAGGAAGCTAGAAGGACATCTAGTACCAACCAGAGGTAAGTGACTTCTGCCTAGTATCGCTATTTCTTGATTGATTACATGTTTGTACATGTAAGTTCACTTGCCTAGTTTTCACCCGATAACGGGATTTCTTGGACTTGCTATGTATTCTTAATACATGCACTGTTATTGCCATACATGCTGTTCTTATCTGTTCTTGAATCCTGTTAAGCATGTATGCTTGTTTACGGGACGTTGGTGTCCCTATTTGCTATGTTCTACTGCCCGGACTCAGTGGAGCTAGGGAAGCTCCAATTTTGGGAACGTTCAGGGATAGGACCCCCTGACTTTCCTGACAGCCCTACCGGAGAAACAAATCTCTGGAGGTCTCACCTGTCAGTGGGCATGGTACACTGACCGTGTTAACACGAAGAAGAGGTAGTTCTACCGATCTTTTGACTGGAGATTCAAACGACCATCTAGGTCGTAATTATATCCAAAAAGCTGGACATACTGGCCGGGAGTAAACTCTGAGTTCTCTTAGAACTCACTACAGAGCCCGAGGGCTTTTGTAGCAGGAGTCGTACCTTTGACTTGTTTGTGGTAGACTCCTAGGACTTTCTTTGTTGATTCTATGATCCCCGCTTGATTGTCATTTTTATTTTGATGACACTGTGACCTGCAGGGGTACTTACTGAGCTTTCCCTTCGAAAGCTCACGTGTTTTCTCTTTTCCTCCTTTTACAGATTCCGAGGTTTAGAGGGGGAAGAAGCTTGAAGAGAGGGACTCCGGGAGATCAAGGTTTATAGGAGTCTCAGTTATCTTTATTTTTATAAACTTTGCTATTTGTAGGACCCGTATAGGGACCAGACTTTTATAGGGCCTATGGACCCTAATGACTCTATGTTCTTATGAACTTGAGTTTATGTTTTTTTTTTATGGATTGTTATCTGCTTATCACGTTATTAGGCCTTGTATTAGAGTTGAGTTTATCTCTTCTTTAATACGGCCGGTCTGTAGACGTGCTCGAGGTCCCGGGATCCGGGTCGGGCGCATGTGACAAAGTGGTATCGAGAGAGAGTTCTCTAGATAGGCGGATGGCGTACCCTAGATGCCCTTAGCGGTTGTATAGACCGAAAGTGCGGGGTAGGGTAGTATAGTTAGTGGTGCGTTAGATTGACACCCGGTTTACTTGCAGGATGTCGGGACCATCGTACCGTGATTCTTGATTGATGAGGTGGAGTCCGTCCGTGAGAACACTCCACCACTCCAGAAGGCCGACTCATCCGAGCCCATGGAGGTCCTCGCCGAGATGAGGAGGACGCCTGGAAGCCACCAACCAAAGGTTGGCAGTGCTTGAACTACGATTACCATGTTGGTCCGGGGACTTAGGGACCACATGGCTATGCAGAGGCCGGCGGAGGGACCCGGGGTTCCGTTAGCAACGTGAGATCGTGAGCCCTAGTATTCCTCACGGCGTGTGTGTAGAGTCCGTGACTACCGCCGTGCATTGGGGTTCAGATTCGGGAGAGGCTGCAGTCCATCTCCTGCCGTTCTCGTGATCTCACGCAGTGCCGTCGATGTGGAGTATACCGAGCCGTATGTATGGCGGAGTGTAGGCGCCATGCCCTCTGGTGCCGCATGGCGGCCGGGAGCATCTAGCTTTTATCGTCCATCCGTGCGCCAGACCTAGCAGGGACCGCAGGGATCGGAGGACATCGACCCTGCCCTGACTACACACCACTGTCACCCGACGAGCATCACCTGGACTGAGTTCTAGTTTTAGTTGCTGGAATAACCGTAGTCTTACAAACTTACGTGTTGTATGAACTACTTTTATTATGTCTCTTAGTGTCTTTTGTTTTAGTATGTTGACTCTAGTTGTTCCTTTTGACATGAATAAAAATATATTTTCATCATCACCTATTTTTCTGGAAATAAAAAGTAACCTTGTAATCCTTATACAGTTAATCAATGGATCACTTGCGTGGAGGCCGAGGTGGTAGGGGAAGAGGAAGGGGTAGGCGAGGGCGACCTGCATTAGTGCGAAATGCCACGACCTCCTATGGAGGAAGAGGTCCCTCAACCATGAGGTGGGGAGGTACCCCACGTGGGCGAGATGGAAGTTGACCGTGAGGTGCTGCTCAATCTAATGCTCAGCGCCTGAGGCGGAGAGGGCCAAAACCCAAGAGGGAGGTACCCCCATGAGCATGATGGAACTAATGAGGGAAATGTTGGGGCTAATTCAAGAGAGCCGACAAATACTGCACCACCAACCACCCCTACGACAAGTAGAGGATTACTAGGGGAGATCAAGAGACCCTCTCCCCGACCTTTTGAAGGGGCTGCATACCCCCATGTTGCTGAACAATGGATACGGGAAATGGAGAAGACCTTTGAGGTCTTCCAAACTACTGAGGCGGAAAAGATTAGGACCGGGTGTACATGCTCGAGGACCCGTGAAGTTTGGTACTTTGGAGAAATAAGACTAAGGAAGGGTGAGGCCTTCCAGACTTGGGAAGAATTCCGGACTGCGTTCTTCGCCAAATATTTCTCGAGAGGACATCTGGTACAGCTTGGGCAACAATTCTCCCAGCTTGTTCAAGGAGGCTCCACGGTGGAGCAATATGAAACTGAGTTTGACCGGTTGGCTCGCTTCCTTCCTGACATGGTTCCGACGGAAGAGAGCCGGGTGATGAAATTTGAGGCCGGACTGCGGCCATCACTGAAAAAGATCGTGACTAGCCACATGTGCAAGACCTATACGGAGGTTGTGGGTAGGGCCAAATACACTGAGGCTTCTTGTCAAGGGGACGTCCAGGGGTCGTCCCAGAAAGATAAAAAAGGATAAAGGGACAAACAGCCAGGGTCAATCATCTGGAAAGAGCTCTGGAAAGCGTAGGCCGGACAACAAGTACCGACCCTATGGGAAGCCGACCAGGTCCACAGCCTCATCTGGTGGAAAAGGGTCTTCAGCCAGTGTGACCCAGAATATTAAGTGCTACGAATGCAAGGGACCGCATAAGAGGTCCCAATGCCCTAGGATAACTGGAGGGTGTTATTATTGCTTGGCCTTGGATCACCAAAAGGCCCAATGTCCCCAGCGTCAACAAGGACAGAGTGTGGTAGGGGGAAACCAGGGATCTCAACAAGCTTCTCGACAGTCTGTTGGACCACCACCAAGGTCACAGGGTGGGGACAAGAAAGGGAAGGCGACCTCAGGACAGCCTTCTACTCAAAACCAACCCCAACAGCAGCAGAGGCCAATGACCCATGGTCGGGTCTACCATTTGACAACCGAGGAAGCACAGGCATCAGCAGATATCGTGGCAGGTACCATTTCAGTTAGTTCTTTCTATGCCTGCACTTTATTTGATCCTGGAGCCACACACTCATTTGTATCTGCACGGTTCGCACGAAAGTACACCTTGCCTACAATAGACCTACCCCAGGACTTGTGTGTAGACACCCCGGTTGGAGCTGCCATGATAGTAAGGAAAATGGTACCGGCATGCCCTATAATAATTGAGGGGCGGAAATTACTTGCAAATCTGCATGTAATGGACCTGAAGGATTACGATGTGATCCTCGGGATGGACTGGCTCTCTTCAGTTTACGCAGTGGTAGACTGTCGTGGGAAGAGAGTTGTATTTAAGATGCCGGAAGGAGAGGAATTTACTTTTAAAGGCAGCCACACCTGTTCCTTAGTACAGGAGATCTCAGCTCTCCAGTTTCGGAAGCTCCTTAGGGGTGGGTGTATAGGCTACTTGGCTTCTATTTCCGAGATGAAGAAGGATAAGGAGATCGTAGTCTCAGACGTACCGGTAGTAAGGGAGTACCCTGACGTGTTTCCGGAAGAGTTACCGGGGTTACCACCGGAAAGAGAACTAGAGTTCTCTATTGACTTGGTACCGGGAACAGCTCCAGTGTCTAAGGCTCCTTATCGGATGGCGCCTGCGGAACTTAAGGAATTAAAGACCCAACTAGAGGAATTATTGGACAAGGGTTTTATTAGACCTAGTATGTAAGCGCCCAGGGAAGCACACTGTTCTTTTCGTCAAGAAGAAAGGCGAATCGCTACGGTTGTGCATTGATTATCGGGAGTTGAATAAGGTATCAGAAGAATAAATATCCTCTACCAAGAATTGATGACTACTGGATCATTTCTGAGGAGTCAAGTCTTCTCAAAGATTGATTTAAGATCCTGGATTTATCATCAAGTGAGGATTAAGGAGGCGGATATCCCGAAGAGTGCTTTCCGTACTAGATCACGGGCACTACGAGTTTACGTAATGCCGTTTGGGCTTACCAATGCCGGCGATCTTTATGGACATGATGAACCGGGTATTCCGTCAATATTTGGACGGTTTGTAGTAGTGTTCATAGATGATATTCTTGTTTACTCGAAAAGCCACCAGGCCCACGAGGAGCACTTACGAATAGTGCTAGAGACCTTGAGGGAACATCAGCTTTACGCAAAGTTCTCCAAGTGTGATTTTTGGTTGGAAAGTGTAGCTTTCTTGGGACACGTGGTGAGTGGAGCTGGAGTTTCAGTCGATCCCAAGAAAATTGAAGCCGTTGTGGAATGGAAAAGACCAACAACGGCAGTGCGGGAGAATCTGAGGAGTTTCTTGGGATTAGCCGGATTTATTACCGGAGATTCGTTGAGGGTTTCTCATTAATGGCAGCACAGATTAACCAAGATTGACCAGAAGGGGTACCAAATTCGTTTTGGACCGACTCTGTGAAAAGAGTTACCGGGGAGCTAAAGCGAGAGGTTGATATCAGCATCACTGTTGGCGCTTACCACAAAGCAACCGGTGGGTATACAGGTCCTGGCCTCGCTGCGGGGTGGCCTTGGATGTGTGTTGATGCAAGGCGGGCGCCGTGATTGCTTATGCATCCGCGACGGTTAAAACCTTACGAGGAGAACTATCCTACACCGCGATCTTGAATTGGCAAATGATGCGTGTTTGCCCTAAAGATCCGGCGACACTTCCTCTACGGTGTTCCTTGCGAGATTTACACCGATCATAAGAGCCTCAAGTATATATTCACACGAGGAAGAGGAATTGAATATGAGATGGCGGTGGTTAGAGTTAATCAAGGACTATGACCTCAGTGTCCATTACCACCCGGCCAAGGCGAACGTGGTGGCCGATGCACTGAGCAGGAAGTCTGGATATGGAGTTGCTGCTATGTTAACAACTCAGAAGCCTCTACTGGAGGATATGAGAAGGCTCAACTTAGAAGTCGTCGTTCCTACTATGGATGTCACGTTGGCCAGCTTGCATATCCGACCCTCGTTGTTTGAGAGAATTAGGGTTGCTCAGGGACAAGATCCTGAACTGGAGGAGATTAAGGAGCACATGGGCCAGGAAGAACCAACTCGGTTCAGAGTCCATGAGGATGGCACCCTTAGATTTGATGAAAGAATTTGTATACCAAATGTCCCTGAAATAAAAACGGAAATTCTAGAGGAAGCCCACTATTCGGGCTACACTATTCACCCTGGAGGTACCAAGATGTACAGAGGGTTGAAGGACCACTTCTGGTGGAAGGGGATGAAGCGAGATGTTGCGGAGTTCGTGGCTAAGTGCATCACCTGTCAGATGGTAAAGGCGGAACATCAGAAGCCGGCAGGGATGTTACAACCCTTACCCATTCCGGAATGGAAATGGGAGCACATTAACATGGACTTTGTAACGGGGTTGCCACGCACTCAAAAAGGCCATGAATCGATCACGGGTTATAGTTGATCGGCTAACAAAGTCGCCCACTTTATACCGTTAAAATTTGGAGCATCCATGGAAAAGTTGGCCCGGCTATATATTGATCGGTCGTGACATTACATGGGGTACCGGTGACTATCACCTCACGATGAGACACCTACGATTTGTCTCTAGATTACGGGAGAGCTTGCACACCGCTCTGGGCCACGAGATTGGCGTTGACAAACCTTTTCACCCGCAGGTGATGGGCGATGCGAAAAGAACCATCCAGTGCTTGAGGACATCTTTGAGGGCATGTGCGATAGACTTCTGAGGACTTGGGATGAGCGCCTAAGTTTGATAGAATTTGCCTATAACAACAGATTACCGGGCAAGCATTAAGATGGCACCGTATGAGGCACTCTATGGGAGGAGGTGCGAACTCCCATATGTTGGGGAGATGTGGGAGAAAGGAAGGCAGTAGGCTGAGGCGACACTTAAGCAACCTGATTTTGTAAAACAAGCGGAGGAACATGTTAAGATGATCGGGGGCGACTCGGTACTTGAGTAGACAAAAGAGCTATGCCGACCGAAAAAGATCTAATCAGGAGTTTCAAGTGGGAGACTTGGTATTCTTGAAAGTGTCTCCTATGAAGGGGGTCGTAAGGTTTGGACGACGTGGAAAACTTGCTCCGCGATATATTGGACCTTTTGAGATATTGGAACGCATAGGAGGTGGCATATAGATTGGCTTTACCACAGGACCTCGCTCAGGTTCACGATGTCTTCCACATTTCAATGTTGAAGAAGTGTATTCGTGATCCCACCAGAGTAATTCCTCAAGTTCCGGTGGAAGTCCAAGAGGATATGTCCTACGAGGAACGCCCAGTAGCTATTTTGGACCGAGAGGGCAAACAGTTAAGGAATAGAACTATTCCTTTTATTAAGGTGAAGTGGAGTAACCACACCGAATGGGAAGCTACCTGGGAACGTGAAGAGGATATGAGGCAGCGTTACCCAGAGTTGTTTGTGTGAATTATTAACGGCGTAGAAATTTCGAGGACGAAATTTTTGTAAGGGGGAAGGATTGTAAAATCCATGAATTTTTTTAAATAAATATTTAGTTATTTCCTTGAGAAAAATATTTAAAATTATTTATTTCCCGCGATTAGTGTTATCGTGGGATTAAATGATATATTTAAATTAAATGGAAATTAAAAAATTATTAAGGGGTCTGTAGGGACCTAATAGTAATTTTGAAAGAACTGAGGACCATAATGAAGTTTTCCCTCTCTCTGACCTTGGACCTAAAAGCGTAATTTTGAAAGTGTCGTGGGGACCTCTCATAAAATTTCGTGAGAGAAAACCCTATTAGAGAGAATGAGCGAAATTTGAGATTAAAACATCTCAAGCTATGCTAGATCTCGAGACATTATAACGGCCGTTAAGAAGCCACGCGTGGCCAGGAAGAGAGATCCATCCTATCGTGAGGTTTGGATACGAGGGCAAGAAGGGTGGTTAATGCAGGAAGTGGCCTCACGCGGTGAGGGTGTTCTGGCCGAGCCGTCTATCTCGCCGAATAGATATATCTCGAGACATAAGAAGGAGATCGGCCCATCAAATTTCAAACAAATCACGGCGGTTGATCTCGATGCGTGCGTCGGATACGAAGAATGGGGATTGAATAAGAACCCTTGATCGGAATCGATTGATCATCACTTCCCTCCATCGCTTTGAGAGGCGATCCCCAGAAGCGAGCCGCCAGATTCTTGTCGGTACCGCGAGCGCCACCGCGCGCCCCACCTTTCTTCCCCGAGGCGTTGCAGCGGGAATTCAACCGCTGGCCGGAGCAGGTTCCAAACGGCCGCGTTACCGCTGGCCGTAGGAGAGGCTATAAGGAGGCTCTTACCCTCCTCAGACACCAACGAACAAGAGCGGCGGGGACTCCGGTGAGCTTCTGGGAGAAGGGTTTTCGGTAGGAAGAGCTTACATGCGCCCATGGTTGCCACCAAGAAGCGCGCAATCGAGGTAGGAACCTCCCCTTGCTTCTAATTGCATATCGAAGCCTACGTACTATAGCTAGTACTACATGGGAGAGTGAGAGTGTAGGTGTTAGTGGGGAAAGGCGGCCGTAGGAGAAAAGCGTCGGTGTAGGTGGGCACAAAGGGGATCACGAAGTTGAGAGGAAGCTAAGGCACCTTCTACAGTGAAATGAGCTCCCGGGAGATGAGTTGCCGTTCCGGCGATCTTCCCAGTGAAGCATGGGCCAGAGGAAGAGGAAGGTGCTTGGGGCCGAGGGAAGGCAAAGGGCCTGAGGGTGCGTCCCGCGCGGAGGGGAAGTTTGGCGTAGGAGAAGCACGGCCAATGCCCCTCCCGGCGGCAATGATGAGATCTTGGAGGCTGACCCGCGGTGCGATGGAAAAAAAACGAAGGAGAAGAAGGTTTAAAAAATATATATATATAAAATCTATAATAACAGTGATAATGATAATTATTTGATTTAATTAATAGAAATTAGTTAATTAAAATAAATTTATGAAAACTTAGGGGTGTGACAGTTAAATAATTAATTGAAATAATTAGTTATTTTCTCTTGGGTTAAAACCTTAGCTAATTATTATAATAGTTAATAATTAGCTAGATATGTTAATAAAATGGGAAACTATAGGCCTGTGACACATATTTTTGAATAAATCGTTAGTGAAACTAATTATTTTTATAATACGGGTAGTGTGACAAATAATTGGATGATTATTTGCATAATTAAAATAGCTAACAAGGGACTTTAGCTATGTGACAAATATTATAATGGATAATATTTCGGTAGCATGACAAAATAAAAATCAATTATTTGATTTGAATAAATTTTGTCTCTAACTAAGTTAGATGTGACAAAATAAGTTTAATTATCTTATGAGTAAAGACATAATTTATTTTGATTAATAGAAATAAAGTAATTCGACTGTAATTACGGAAAAATTATTTAGCAAGGTGGCTAGATAAGTTCAAGGGGACTAGATAAACCCTAACAAGATGGACCTTAGGGTCATAAACTACCAAATGACCAAAATGCCCTTCTAGGGTAAGAGGGGGCTAAGATCAATCTTAACGAGGCTCAACTCAACTAAAGTGACTTAATAAAGTCAGACTTGACAAATAGGCTCGAGTTGACTAGATTTGACCAAAGTAGGTCTAAAAGTCAACTAAGGGACACTGAAACGGGGATAAGGGCCGGTAAACCGAGAGATGGTCCATAGGACCCGTTAGTGGGCCTAAGCCCAATAAGAATGTAAGGCATGCATGTACACCTAAGGACATAGAAATATTATGGGAATACTGTTTCTAATAGGACCTCTGCATGCCAGATACTCTCGGGGAGTTGTTGGCACCCTAGAGGAAGCTAGAAGGACATCTAGTACCAACCAGAGGTAAGTGACTTCTGCCTAGTATCGCTATTTCTTGATTGATTACATGTTTGTACATGTAAGTTCACTTGCCTAGTTTTCACCCGATAACGGGATTTCTTGGACTTGCTATGTATTCTTAATACATGCACTGTTATTGCCATACATGCTGTTCTTATCTGTTCTTGAATCCTGTTAAGCATGTATGCTTGTTTACGGGACGTTGGTGTCCCTATTTGCTATGTTCTACTGCCCGGACTCAGTGGAGCTAGGGAAGCTCCAATTTTGGAAACATTCAGGGATAGGACCCCCTGACTTTCCTGACCGCCCTACCGGAGAAACAAACCTCTGGAGGATCTCACCTGTCAGTGGGCATGGTACACTGACCGTGTTAACACGAAGAAGAGGTAGTTCTACCGATCTTTTGACTGGAGATTCAAACGACCATCTAGGTCGTAATTATATCCAAAAATTTGGACATCTTGGTGGGAGTAAACTCACGAAGTTCTCTTAGAACTCACTCAGAGCCCGAGGGCTTTTGTAGCGAGATTACGTAACTTTGACTTGTTTGTGGTAGACTCCTAGGACTTTGTTGTTGATTCTATGATCCTGTTGACTGTCATTTTTATTTTGATGACACTGTGACCTGCAGGGGTACTTACTGAGCTTTCCCTTCGAAAGCTCACGTGTTTTCTCTTTTCCTCCTTTTACAGATTCCGAGGTTTAGAGGGGGAAGAAGCTTGAAGAGAGGGACTCCGGGAGATCAAGGTTTATAGGAGTCTCAGTTATCTTTATTTTTATAAACTTTGCTATTTGTAGGACCCGTATAGGGACCAGACTTTTATAGGGCCTATGGACCCTAATGACTCTATGTTCTTATGAACTTGAGTTTATGTTTTTTTTTATGGATTGTTATCTGCTTATCACGTTATTAGGCCTTGTATTAGAGTTGAGTTTATCTCTTCTTTAATACGGCCGGTCTGTAGACGTGCTCGAGGTCCCGGGATCCGGGTCGGGGCGTTGCTGTTTCCTTTTTTAACCTCTTGTTAAGATTTAACCACTCGCTATCTCCGTCCTATAGATCCAATTCTAAAAGATGGCTTTACCGAAGCTGCACCTTTTTATATGTAACAAGACAAACCCACATTCCATCCTTTTTAAGTGTTCCTCTTTAGCTGTAGGAATAAGAGATGTAGGTCTGATGACTCGAGCATATTACAAGGCTGACTCCACGTTCACCATCTTTGTAGATAAGATCAGAAAGAAAAATAATAGTCTTTAATCATAATAATTTCTATATTCACAAAGACAAGGTTTGAGAGGGAAAATGCATACATTAAAATACTTGGAAGCTACCATACATTGCTTTGAGAATTATGAAAATTCTTTGTTGTGTAAACCTAAAGAATAAAATTTGCTAAGTCCACTCGACATGTCCACCCTGAGATGGTACTTGGATTCTAGGACTCACAATGGGCGAAACTATAGCTTTCATAACTTCTATAAGTCATAACCTAAACCTTAAAAATTATGGTATCAGGTACTTATAATATTAAAAAATAACGTGTCCACATAATAAATATATAAAAAGTTAATATGATTTATATACCATTTAAAATCACAAACATTGACATATTGGATAAATGTTGTAATCCTCCAAAAAATTTAAAGGATAATTTTATTGATCAAAAGGATGATTTTCTTATTGATTACAATCAACTATATATGGTAAAACTTGAAACCCTTATTTAAATAAAACACAAAGTATGAGAATACCATTAATCTTAGTGAAATCAATAAAAGGCCTAAAACCCCCTGAAACGATGGAATTTCCATCCCCCTTTCATTGAATTTCTTTAATTTTCAGTCTAGAGCAAGATCGGGTTCTCCCTTTTTTCACTCGGCCTGAGTGACGAGTGGCTTCACCGTAGCCCTTATAACTCATCGCGATCTACAACGATCTGAGATCCTTTCAACTCAACCGTTGATGCAATCCTATAAGAGGTTTTCTCTTGACAATTTAACAAAAAGTCCATCAACATTTCTTGGTCACATTTTAGTCCTCCTTCCGAAGCGAGGGACTATTTATCTTTAGTACTTTAAACTTTAAGAAATTACATACCAGTCCTCTTTTCACCAAAATAACCCTTACTAGGGTTTTTTTTAAACCTTTAATTTCCAATTATTTCACTCTTAAATAAATCATTTAATTACTTCAGAAATTTCCCTAATTAATAAATTGATTAAAGAACTTTTAACTAGTTTTATTTCAATAAAATCCTTATTTTTTACAACATATCCGATTCAAATTCTTTATTCATTTATTATTGAAAACATATGTACCTTCCACAAATAGAAGATCGTTAGTGTCATTAGCTGACATAAGATTCTTCGAATGATTAGCTACCGCCACTCCTACGGAATCAAGCCTCCTAGTGCTAGTTAAGTTTGGGTGCTCAAGATGTGGGATTTATTAAGGTATTGTGAAGGCATCCTTTAGAGCTTTCAAACTTTTCAGAATCTGTGTCTCGTTGGTTGTCTACGTCCAATAGTTGTACTCTCACAGGAATTTGTGCTTTTGCAGAGACAACCTTTCCTAGTTTAGGATTATAATAACCTTGGGCTGGCAACTTCAGAATTTCCTTTTCCAACCTCTTGTTGAAATTTAACCGTTTTTCTATGTCTGTCCTATTGATCTAATTCTCAAATATTGCTTTACCAAAGCTGCATCTCTTTTTGTATGAGACCAGACAATGCCAAATTCCTTCCTTTATTTAAGTGTTCCTCTTTTATTGTAGAAAGAAGAGATGGGGTGACTCAGAGCACATCACAGGGCAGCTCACGTTCACCACGTTGTAGACAAGATAGGAAAGAAAAATATTAGTCTTCAATCATAATATTTTCTATATTCACAAAGACAAGGTTTGAGAGGCAAAATGCATACATTCAAACACATGGAAGCGAACATCTGTGATTTGAGAGTCGCAAATTGTTGTTGTCTAAACCTAAAGACACAAAGTGGCTAGGTCCACTCGACATGTCCACCCTAAGCTGGTGCTAGGATTCTGGGTCGCTCAATGGGCTTAAACTATAGCTTTCATAACTTCTATAAGTCAACCAAAATCCTAAAAATTGTGGCATCAGATATTTATAGTAGTAAAAATAACGTGTCTCTACAATAAATACATAAAAAGTTAACATGAATTATATACAATTTAAAATCATAAACATAAACATATAGAATAAATGTTGTAATCCTCCAAAAAATTTAAAGGATACTTTTATTGATCAAAACGATGCCTTTCATATTGATTACAATCAGCTATATATAATAAAACTTGAAAACCTTATTTAAAAGTATGAAAATACCATTAATATTTGTAAAATCAAAAAAACGGATAAAAGCCTCTGAAACGATGGAATTTCCACCCTCTTTCATGGAATTATTTTTTAATTTTCAGTCGTGGAGCAAGATCAAGTTTGCCCGTTTTATTATCCGAATAAACAACAAGTAAACAACTTTTTCTATTCAAATTGTTTGTTTATTTCTTATTGAAAACGTATGTACCTTCCACAAATAGAAGATCGTTAGTGTCAAAACCTAACATAAGATTCGTTGAATGATTAGCTACTTCCACTCCTAAGGAATAAGTCCTCCTAATGCTAGTTAAGTTTGGGTGCTCAAGATGTAGGCTTTAGTTCTGTATTGTGAAGGCATCCTTTGGAGCTTGCAAACTTTCTGCTGATACAGGTCTCATGGTTTGTCTACGTCCAACAGTTGTACTCTCACAGGAATTTGTGCTGTTGCAGAGACAACCTTTCCTAGTTTAAGATTATAATAACATTGTAATGGGACAGAGATAGCGAGCGGTTAAATCTCAACAAGAGGTTAAAAAAGGAAATTAGCTGACATAAGATTCTTTGAATGATTAAATACAGCCACTCCAACGGAATCAAGCCTTCTAGTGCTAGTTAAGTTTGGGCGCTCAAGATGTGGGCTTTATTAAGGTTTTGTGAAGGCATCCTTTGGAGCTTGCAAACTTTTAGCAGATACAGGTCTCATGGGTTGTCTACGTCCAACAGTTGTACTCTCACAGGAATTTGTGCTGGTTCAGAGACAAACTTTCCTAGTTTAGGATTATAATAACCTTAATGGGCAACTTGAGTTTCATTTTAACCTCTTGTTGAGATTTACTTGACTTTTCTATCTATGTCCTATTGATCTAATTCTCAAGATTGCTTTACCAAAAGTCAGCATCTCTTTTGTGTGAGACGGACAATGTCAAATTCCTTCATTTCTTTAAGTGTTCCTCTTTTATTGTAGGAAGAAGAGGTGGGGTGACTCGAGGCATCACTTAGGGCTGACTCACGCTTATAATCTTTGTAGACAAGATGAGAAAGAAAAAAATTAGTCTTCAATTATAATATTTTCTATATTCACAAAGACATGGTTTGAGAGGCAAAATGCATACATTCAAACACTTGGAAGCTAACATCTGTGATTTGAGAGTCGCAAATTGTTTTTGTCTAAACCTAAAGACATAAAGTGGCTAGGTCCACTCGACTTGTCCACCCTGAGATGGTGCTGGGATTCTGGGTCGCACAATGGGCGAAACTATAGCTTTCATAACTTATATAAGTCATAACCTAAATCCTAAAAATTGGGGTATCAGATATTTATAGTAGTAAAAAATAACGTGTCTCTACAATAAATACATAAAAAGTTAACATGAATTATATACAATTTAAAATCATAAACATAAACATATAGAATAAATGTTGTAATCCTCCAAAAAATTTAAAGGATAATTTTATTGATCAAAAGGATGCATTTCATATTGATTACAATCAGCTATATATAGTAAAACTTGAAACCCTTATTTAAATAAAACTCAAAGTATGAGAATACCATTAATTTTTGTAAAATCGAAAAAAGGGATAAAATCACATGAAACAAGAGAATTTCCACCCTCTTTCATGGAATTAATTTTAAATTTTCAGTCGTGGAGAATTCAAGTTTGCCCCTTTTATTATCCGAATAAACAAGTAAACAACTTATTGTATTCAAATTCTTTGTTCATTTCTTGTTGAAAACGTATGTACCTTCCACATATAGAAGATCGTTATTGTCAAAACCTAACATAAGATTCGTTGAATGATTACCTACTTCCAGTCCTAAGGAATAAATCCTCCTAATTCTAGTTATGTTTGGGTGTTCAAGATGTGGGCTTTAGTAAGGTATTGTGAAGGCATCCTTTGGAGCTTGCAAACTTTTGCAGACATAGTCTCATTGTTTGTCTACGTCAAGCGGTTGTGCTCTCACGAGAATTTGTGTTGTTGCGTAGACAACCTTTCCTAGTTTAAGATTAGAATAACATTGACCCATTAACTTAATAGTTTCCTTTTTGAACCTCTTGTTCAGATTTAACCGCTCGCTATCTCTGTCCTATTGATCCAATTCTCAAAGATGGCTTTACCGAAGCTGCACCTTTTTATATGTAACAAGACAAACCCACATTCCTTCCTTTTTAAGTGTTCCTCTTTAACTGTAGGAATAAGTGGTGTGGGTGCAATGACTAAGAGCATATTACAGGGCAGCTCACGTTCACCATGCTGTAGATAAGATCTGAAAGAAAAATAATAGTCTTTAATCATAATAATTTCTATATTCACAAAGACAAGGTTTGAGAGGGAAAATGCATACATTAAAATACTTGGAAGCTACCATCTGTGCTTTGAGAGTCGCAAATTGCTGTTGTGTAAACCTAAAGAATAAAATTTGCTAAGTCCACTCGACATGTCCACCCTGAGATGGTACATGTATTCTAGGACTCACAATAGGCGAAACTATAGCTTTCATAACTTCTATAAGTTATAACCTAAATCCTAAAAATTATGATATCAGATATTTATAGTGGTAAAAAATAACGTGTCTCCACAATAAATACATAAAACGTTAACATGAATTATATACAATTTAAAATCATAAACATAAACATATAGAATAAATGTTGTAATCCTCCAAAAAATTTAAAGGATAATTTTATTGATCAAAAGGATGCCTTTCATATTGATTACAATAAGCTATATATAATAAAACTTGAAAACCTTATTTAAATAAAACTCAAAGTATGAAAATACCATTAATGCTTGTAAAATAAATAAAAAACGGATAAAAGCCCCTGAAACGATGGAATTTCCACCCTCTTTCATGGAATTATTTTTTAATTTTTAGTCGTGGAGCAAGATCAAGTTTGCCCTTTTTATTATCCGAATAAACAACAAGTAAACAACTTATTCTATTCAAATTGTTAGTTTATTTCTTATTGAAAACATATGTACCTTCCACAAATAGAAGATCGTTAGTGTCAAAACCTGACATAAGATTCGTTGAATGATTAGCTACTTCCACTCCTAAGGAATAAGTCCTCCTAACGCTAGTTAAGTTTGGGTGCTCAAGATGTGGGCTTTAGTTCTGTATTGTGAAGGCATCCTTTGGAGCTTGCCAACTTTCTGTAGATACAGGTCTCATGGTTTGTCTACGTCCAACAGTTATACTCTCATAGGAATTTGTGTTGTTGCAGAGACAACCTTTCCTAGTTTAAGATGATAATAACATTGTAATAGGACCGAGATAGCGAGCGGTTAAATCTCAACAAGAAGTTAAAAAAGGAAATTAGCGACCGCCACTCCTACGGAATCAAGCCTCCTAGTGCTAGTTAAGTTTAGGTGCTCAAGATGTGGGCTTTATTAAGGTTTTGTGAAGGCATCCTTTGGAGCTTGCAAACTTTTAGCAGATACCGGTCTCATGGGTTGTCTACGTCCAACAGTTGTACGGTCATAGGAATTGTTGTTGTTGCAGAGAAAACCTTTCCTAGTTTAGGATTATAATAACCTTGGGCTGGCAACATCAGAGTTTCCTTTTTCAACCTCTTGTTGAGATTTAACAGCTTTTCCATCTATGTCCTATTAATCTAATTCTCGAAGATTGCTTTACCAAAGCTGTATCACATTTTGTGTGAGACCAGACAATGCCAAATTCCATCATTTATTTAAGTGTTCCTCTTTTATTATAGGAAGAAGAGGTGGGGTGACTCAGAGCGCATCACCGGGCAGCTCACGTTTACTACGCCGTAGACAAGATGGGAAAGAAAAATATTAGTCTTCAATTATAATATTTTCTATATTCACAAAGACATGGTTGGAGAGGCAAAATGCATACATTCAAACACTTGGAAGGTAACATCTGTCATTTGAGAGTCACAAATTGTTTTTGTCTAAACCTAAAGACATAAATTGGCAAGGTCTACTCGACATGTCCACCCTGAGATGGTGCTGGGATTCTGGGTCGCACAATGGGCGAAACTATAGCTTTCATAACTTCTATAAGTCATAATCTAAATCCTAAAAATTGTGGTATCAGATATTTATAGTAGTAAAAAATAACGTGTCTCTACAATAAATACATAAAACGTTAACATGAATTATATACAATTTAAAATCATAAACATAAACATATAGAATAAATGTTGTAATCCTCCAAAAAATTTAAAGGATAATTTTATTGATCAAAAGGATGCATTTCATATTGATTACAATCAGCTATGCATAGTAAAACTTGAAACCCTTATTTAAATAAAACTCAAAGTATGAGAATACCATTAATTTTTGTAAAATCGAAAAAAGGGATAAAAGCCCCTGAAATAATAGAATTTTTAAGCCCTCTTTCACGGAATTAATTTTTGATTTTCAGTCGTGGAGAATTCAAGTTTGCCCCTTTTATTATCCGAATAAACAACAAGTAAACAACTTATGGTATTCAAATTCATTGTTAAGCCTCCTAGTGCTAGTTAAGTTTGGGTGCTCAAGATGTGGGCTTTATTAAGGTATTGTGAAGACATCCTTTGGAGCTTACAAACATTGCGCAGATCCAGTTCTCATGGGTTGTCTACGTCCAATAGTTGTACTCTCACAAGAATTTGTGTTATTGCAGAGACAAACTTTCCTAGTTTAGGATTATAATAACATTGGGATGGAAACTTCGGAGTTCCCTTTTTCAACCTCTTATTGAGATTTAACCGCTTTTCTATCAATGTCCTATTGATCTAATTCTAAAAGATTGTTTTACCAAAGCTGCATCTCTTTTCGTATCAGACCAGACAATGCCAACTTCCTTCCTTTATTTAAGTGTTCCTCTTTTATTGTAGGAAGAAGAGGTGGGGTTACTCAGAGCACATCACCGGACAACACACGTTCACCACGCTGTAGACAAGATGAGAAAAAAAAATATTAGTCTTCAATCATAATATTTTTTATATTCACAAAGACAATGTTTGAGAGGCAAAATGCATACATTCAAACACTTGGAAGCTAACATCTGTGATCAGAGTTGTAAATTGTTGTTGTGTAAACCTAAAGACATAAAGTGGCTTGGTCCGCTCTACATGTCCAGTCTGAGATGGTGCTAGGATTCTGGGTCGCACAATGGGCGAAACTATAGCTTTTATAACTTCTATAAGTCATGCCCTAAATCCTAAAAATTGGGGTAATCGGATATTTATAAAAGTAAAAAAAACATGACTATACAATAAATACATAAAACGTTAAAATGTGAAACTCTTATTTAAATAAAACTCAAAGTATGAGAATACAATTAATCTTTGTAAAATCAAAAAAAAGGGATAAAAGCCCCTGAAACGATGGAATTTCCACCCTCTTTCATGGAATTATTTTTTAGTATTTAGTCATGGAGCAAGATCATGTTTGCCCATTTTATTAATCGAATAAACAGCAAGTAAACAACTTATCCTATTCAAATTCTTTGGTTATCTCTTATTGAAAACGTATGTACCTTCCACAAATAAAAGATCATTAGTGTCAAAACCTAACATAAGATTCGTTGAATGATTAGCTACTTCCACTTCTAAGGAATAAGTCCTCCTAACGCCAGTTATTTTTGGGAGCTCAAGATGTGGGCTTTAGTAAGGTATTGTGAAGCCATCCTTTGGAGCTTGCAAACTTTCTACAGATACAGGCCTCATGGTTTGTCTACGTCCAACAGTTGTACTCTCACACGAATTTGTGTTGTTGCAGAGACAACATTTATTAATTTAAGATTATAATAACATTGTAATAGGACAGAGATAGCGAGCGGTTAAATCTGAACAAGAGGTAAAAACAGGAAATTAGCTTACATAAGATTCTTTGAATGATTAGCTACCGCCACTCCAACGGAATCAAACCTCCTAGTGCTAGTTAAGTTTGCGTGCTCAAGATGTGGGCTTTATTAAGGTATATTGAAGGCATCCTTTGGAGCTTACAAACTTTCCGAAGATACAGGTCTCATGGGTTGTCTACGTCCAACAGTTGTACTCTCATAGGAATTTGTGCTGTTGCAGAGACAAACATTCCTAGTTTAGCATTATAATAACCTTGGGCTGGCAACTTAAACTTTTTCAACCTCTTGTTGAGATTTAACCTCTTTTCTATCAATGTCCTATTGATCTAATTCTCAAAGATTGCTTTACCAAAGCTGCATCTCTTTTTGTTTGAGACCAGACAATGACAAATTCTTTCTTTATTTAAGTGTTCCTCTTTTATTGTAGGAAGAAGAGGTGGGGTGACTCTGAGCACATCACCGGACAGCTCACGTTCACTACGCTGTAGACAAGATGAGAACAAAAAATATTAGTCTTCAATCATAATATTTTCTATATTCACAAAGACAATGTTTGAGAGGCAAAATGCATACATTCAAACACGTGGAAGCTAACATCTATGATTTGAGAGTTGCAAATTGTTGTTGTGTAAACCTAAAGACATAAAGTTACTTGGTCCACTCTACATGTCCACGCTGAGATGGTGCTAGGATTCTGGGTCGCACAATGGACGAAACTATAGCTTTCCTAACATCTATAAGTCATGTCCTAAATCCTAAAAATTGTGGTATCATATATTCATAGTAGTAAAAAATAACGTGTCTCTACAATAAATACATAAAACGTTAACATGAATTATATACAATTTAAAATCACAAACATAAACATATAGAATAAATGTTGTAATCCTCTAAAAAATATAAAGGATAATTTTATTGATCAAAAGCATGCATTTCATATTGATTACAATCAGCTATATATAGTAAAATGTGAAACGCTTATTTAAATAAAACTCAAAGTATGAGAATACCATTAATCTTTGTAAAACCAAAAAAAGGGATAAAAGCCCTGAAACGATGGAATTTCCCCCCTCTTTCATGGAATTATTTTTTAATTTTTAGTCGTTGAGCAAGATCATGTTTGCCCCTTTTATTATCCGAATAAACAACAAGTAAACAACTTATCCTATTCAAATTCTTTGTTTATTTCTTATTGAAAACGTATAAACCTTCCACAAATAAAAGATCATTATTGTCAAAACCTAACATAACATTCGTTGAATGATTAGCTACTTCCACTCCTAAGGAATAAGTCCTCCTAATGCTAGTTAGGTTTAGGTGCTCAAGATGTGGGCTTTAGTAAGGTATTGTGAAGGCATCCTTTGGAGCTTGCAAACTTTCTGCAGATACAGGTCTCATGGTTTGTCTACGTCCAACAGTTGTACTCTCACAGGAATTTTTGCTGTTGCAGAGACAAACTTTCCTAGTTTAGGATTATAGTAACCTTGGGCTAGCAACTTCGGAGCTTCCTTTTTCAACCTCTTGTTGAGATTTAACCGCTTTTCTATCAATGTCCTATTGATTTAATTCTCAAAGATTGCTTTACCAAAGCTGCATCCCTTTTGTATTGGACCAGACAATGCGAAATTCCTTCCTTATTTAAGTGTTCCTCTTTTGTTGTAGGAAGAAGAGGTGGGGTGACTCAGAGCACATCACCGGGTAACTCACGTTCACTACGCTGTAGACAAGATGAGAAAGAAAAAGATTAGTCTTCAATCATAATATTTTCTATATTCACAAAGACAAGGTTTGAGAGGCAAAATGAATACATTCAAACACTTGGAAGCTAACATCTGTGATTTGAGAGTCGCAAATTGTTGTTGTGTAAACCTAAACACATAAAGTGGGTCCACTCGACATGTCCACCATTAGATGGTGCTAGGATTCTGGGTCGCACAATGGGCGAAACTATAGCTTTCACAACTTCTATAAGTCATAACCTAAATCCTAAAAATTATGGTATCAGATATTTATAGTAGTAAAAAATAACGTGTCTATATGATAAATGCATAAAACGTTAACATGAATTATATACAATTTGAAATCATAAACATAAACATATAGAATAAATGTTGTAATCTTATAAAAAAATATAAAGGATAATTTTATTAATCAAAAGGATGCTTTTTATATTGATTACAATCAGCTATATATAGTTTAATGTGAAACCCTTATTTAAATAAAACTCAAAGTATGAGAATACCATTAATCTTTGTAAAATCTAAAAACGGGATAAAAGCCCCTGAAATGATGGAATTTCCACCCTCTTTGATGGAATTATTTTTTAATTTTTAGTCGTGGAGCAAGATCATGTTTGCCCATTTTATTATCTGAATAAACAGCAAGTAAACAACTTATCGTATTCAAATTCTTTGTTTATTTCTTATTGAAAACGTATGTACCTTCCACAAATAAAAGATCATTATTGTCAAAACCTAACATAAGATTCATTGAATGATTAGCTACTTCCACTCCTAAAGAATAAGTCCTCCTAACGCTAGTTAGGTTTGGGTGCTCAAGATGTGGGCTTTACAGGTCTCATGGTTTGTCTACGTCCAACAGTTGTACTCTAACATGAATTTGTGTCATTGCAGAGACAACCTTTCCTAGTTTAAGATTGTAATAACATTGTCATAGGACATTGATAGCGAGCGCTTAAATCTCAATAAGAGGTTAAAAAAGGTAATTAGCTGACATAAGATCCTTGAATGATTAGCTACCGCCACTCCTACGGAATCAAGCCTCTAGTGCTAGTTAAGTTTGGGTGCTCAAGATGTAGGCTTTATTAAGGTATTGTGAAGGCATCCTTTCTAGCTTGCAAACTTTTCGCAGATACAGGTCTCATGGGTTGTCTACGTCCAACAGTTGTACTCTCACAGGAATTTGTGTTGTTGCAGAGACAAACTTTCCTAGTTTAGGATTATAATAACCTTGGGCAGGCAACTTCGGAGTTTCCTTTTTCAACCTATTGTTGAGATTTAACCTCTTTTCTATCAATGTCCTATTAATCTAATTCTCAAAGATTGCTTTACAAAAGCTGCATCTCTTTTTGTATGAGACCAGACAATGCCAAATCCTTCCTTTATTTAAGTGTTCCTCTTTTATTATAGGAAGAAGAGGTGGGGTGACTCAGAGCACATCACCGGGCAGCTCACGTTCACTACGCTGTAGACAAGATGAGAAAGAAAAATATTAGTCTTCAATCCTAATATTTTCTATATTCACAAAGACAAGGTTTGAGAGGCAAAATGCATGCATTCAAACACTTTGAAGATAACATCTGTGATTTGAGAGTTGCAAATTGTTGTTGTGTAAACCTAAAGACATAAAGTGGCTTCGTCCACTAGACATGTCCACCCTGAGATAGTGCTAGGATTCTGGGTCGCACAATGGGCGAAACTATAGCTTTTATAACTTCTATAAGTCATATCCTAAATCCTAAAAATTGTGGTATCAGATATTTATAGTAGTAAAAAATAACGTGTCTCCACAATAAATACATAAAACGTTAACATGAATTATATATAATTTAAAATTATAGACATAAACATATAGAATAAATGTTGTAATCCTCCAAAAAATATAAAGGATAATTTTATTGATCAAAAGAATGCTTTTCATATTGATTACAATCAGCTATATGTAGTAAAATGTGAAACCCTTATTTAAATAAAACTCAAAGTATGAGAATACCATTAATCTTTGTAAAATCAAAAAAAGGGATAAAAGCCGCTGAAACGATGAAATTTCCACCCTCTTTCATGAAATTATTTTTTAATTATAGTCGTGGAGCAAGATCATGTTTGCCCCTTTTATTATCCAAATAAACATCAAGTAAACAACTTATCCTATTCAAATTCTTTGTTTATTTCTTATTGAAAACGTATGTACCTTCCACAAATAAAAGATCCTTAGTATCAAAACCTAACATAAGATTCGTTCAATGATTTGCTACTTCGACTCCTAATGAATAAGTGTAACAACCCGGCTTTTCATGGCACATATAAGTGACTTTTTATTAATGTCACACTACGGTGAATATTAAATTATACATGTCGCAGGATCTTTTAGTTTAGATGTTTGGAGGTTAGGTACACTTCCTTGCTTAAAGTTGAAAATACAATAGTTTTACTCATCAATTTTACAGTCCATATGTACTCAGAGCCAGCTACACACTCTACAGTCGCGTCAATCTCCAGATCCGTACCACTCCAAGTCAATTAGGCTGGCTACCCTGATATGTTCCTGTACACTGAAATAGTGGGAGTTGTGAGCTAAAATTAGCCCAGTGAGAGACGAACATCGCACCAGGGTTTCTTACAAAAATAATACATTGTGTCATATATGACAAAATTCATACACAAAAACCTTCGATAAAAACATCGATAAAAACATCCGGCAATCAACTGGAGTTCATCTGCCGTCAACTCACCTGATACTCACTTTTATTTTGGTTGGCTTTTCCCGACTACAGTAGATGTTGCAGTTAAACGGGCAGAATTTCCTCTAAAATACTCAATTCCAATTCTTAACAAAAATATAAAACAAAAGAAAGAAGAAAAAATTAATTCCTTCTCTCTCTCTTCCTTCTCTCTCTCCTCTTCTTCTTTCCCTTTCTCTCTCTCTCTCTCTTCTTCTATTTCTCTTCTTTTTCCCTCTCTCTTTCTTTTCTCTATTTTCCTTTCCTGACCGTTTCTCTCCCCTCTCTTCTTTTCCTTCTCACTCTTTCACTCTCTCTTCTTTCTTCTCCTTCTCTCTCTTTCTCTCTCTCTGTTTCTCTCTATCTCTTCTCTTCCTCTCTTGACTTTCTCTCCTTTCTATTTCCTCCATCTCCCTGCAGGTGGTCTTTATAGAAGATTGGAGGCGGTGGAGAGGTGCTGCACCTTCCACGAAACTGCCTCAATTCATTCATTTTTTTTTTTTACATAAAGACTAATTCATTAATTCATTATTATTATTATTATTATTATTATTATTATTATTATTATTATTATTATTATTATTATTATTATTATTTTAATTCCTTTGTTTTCAAATTCAAGAAGTTTCCAGGAAACATTGCATTTCTTTTATTTTTTCAATTTAACCCTTAACTTTTTCCATTTTATTAAATCCAACATTATTCAGTCAAAAAAATATCCGGGTATCACAATAAGTCCTCCTGACGCTAGTTAGGTTTGGGTGCTCAAAATGTGGGCTTTAGTAAGGTATAGTGAAGGCTACCTTTTGAGCTTGCAAACTTTCTGCAGATACAGGTCTCATGGTTTGTCTACGTCCAACAGTTGTACTCTCACACGAATTTGTGCTGTTGCAGAGACAACCTTTCCTAGTTTAAGATTATAATAACATTGTAATGGGACAAAGATAGCGAGCAGTTAAATCTCAACAAGAGGTTAAAAAAGGAAATTAGCTGACATAAAATTCTTTGAATGATTAGCTACCGCCACTCCTGCGGAATCAAGCCTCCTAGTACTAGTTAAGTTTGGGTGCTCAAGATGTGGGCTTTATTAATTTATTGTGAAGGCATCCTTTGGAGCTTACAAACTTTCCGCAGATACAGGTCTCATGGGTTGTCTACGTCCAGCAGTTGTACTCTCACAGAAATTTGTGCTATTGCAGAGACAAACTTCCCTAGTTTAGGATTATAATAACCTTGGGCTGGCAACTTCGGAGTTTCCTTTTTCAACCTCTTGTTGAGATTTAACCGCTTTTCTATCAATGTCCTATTGATCTAATTCTCAAAGATTTCTTTACTAAAGCTGCATCTCTTTCCGTATGAGACAAGACAAAGCCAAATTCCTTCCTTTATTTAAGTGTTCTTCTTTTATTGTAGGAAGAAGAGGTGGGGTGACTCAGACCACATCACCGGGCAGCTCACGTTCACTACACTGTAGACAAGATGAGAAAGAAAAATATTAGTCTTTAATCATAATATTTTCTATATTCACAAAAACAATAATTGAGAGGCAAAATGCATACATTCAAACACTTGGAAGTTAACATCTGTGATTTGAGAGTTGCAAATTGTTGTTGTGTAAACCTAAGGACATAAAGTGGCTTGGTCCACTCGACATGTCCACCCTGAGATGGTGCTAGGATTCTGGGTCGCACAATGGACGAAACTATAGCTTTTATAACTTCTATAAGTCTTATCCTAAATCCTAAAAATTGTGGTATCAGATATTTATAGGAGTAAAAAATAACGTGTCTCTACAATAAATACATAAAAAGTTAACATGAATTATATACAATTTAAAATCATAAACATAAACATATAGAATAAATGTTGTAATCCTCCAAAAAATTTAAAGGATACTTTTATTGATCAAAACGATGCCTTTCATATTGATTACAATCAGCTATATATAATAAAACTTGAAAACCTTATTTAAAAGTATGAAAATACCATTAATATTTGTAAAATCAAAAAAACGAATAAAAGCCCCTGAAACGATGGAATTTCCACCCTCTTTCATGGAATTATTTTTTAATTTTCAGTCGTGGAGCAAGATCAAGTTTGCCCGTTTTATTATCCGAATAAACAACAAGTAAACAACTTTTTCTATTCAAATTGTTTGTTTATTTCTTATTGAAAACGTATGTACCTTCCACAAATAGAAGATCGTTAGTGTCAAAACCTAACATAAGATTCGTTGAATGATTAGCTACTTCCACTCCTAAGGAATAAGTCCTCCTAATGCTAGTTAAGTTTGGGTGCTCAAGATGCTTAGGCTTTAGTTACTCAGACAGGAAGGCATCCTTTGGAGTTTACAAACTTTCTCACGATACAGTCTCATGGTTTGTCTACGTCCAACAGCTTGTACTCTCACAGAATTTGTCTTTGCAGTAGACAACCTTTCCTAGTTTAAGATTATAATAACATTGTAATGGGACAGAGATAGCGAGCGGTTAAATCTCAACAAGAGGTTAAAAAAGGAAATTAGCTGACATAAGATTCTTTGAATGATTAAATACAGCCACTCCAACGGAATCAAGCCTTCTAGTGCTAGTTAAGTTTGGGCGCTCAAGATGTGGGCTTTATTAAGGTTTTGTGAAGGCATCCTTTGGAGCTTGCAAACTTTTAGCGGTCTGTGTCTCATGGGTTGTCTACGCCCAATGCTTGTACTCTCACAGAATTTGTCTTTGGTTCGTAGGACAAACTTTCCTAGTTTAGGATTATAATAACCTTAATGGCAACTTGAGTTTCATTTTTCAACCTCTTGTTGAGATTTAATGACTTTTCTATCTATGTCCTATTGATCTAATTCTCAAGATTGCTTTACCAAAGTCAGATCTCTTTTGTGTGAGACCGCATAATGTCAAATTCCTTCATTTTTTAAGTGTTCCTCTTTTATTGTAGGAAGAAGAGGTGGGGTGACTCGTATGCATCACCGGGCGGCTCACGTTTATAACGCTGTAGACAAGATGAGAAAGAAAAAAATTAGTCTTCAATTATAATATTTTCTATATTCACAAAGACATGGTTTGAGAGGCAAAATGCATACATTCAACCACTTGGAAGCTAACATCTGTGATTTGAGAGTCGCAAATTGTTTTTGTCTAAACCTAAAGACATAAAGTGGCTAGGTCCACTCGACTTGTCCACCCTGAGATGGTGCTGGGATTCTGGGTCGCACAATGGGCGAAACTATAGCTTTCATAACTTATATAAGTCATAACCTAAATCCTAAAAATTGGGGTATCATATATTTATAGTAGTAAAAAATAACGTGTCTCTACAATAAATACATAAAAAGTTAACATGAATTATATACAATTTAAAATCATAAACATAAACATATAGAATAAATGTTGTAATCCTCCAAAAAATTTAAAGGATAATTTTATTGATCAAAAGGATGCATTTCATATTGATTACAATCAGCTATATATAGTAAAACTTGAAACCCTTATTTAAATAAAACTCAAAGTATGAGAATACCATTAATTTTTGTAAAATCGAAAAAAGGGATAAAATCACATGAAACAAGAGAATTTCCACCCTCTTTCATGGAATTAATTTTAAATTTTCAGTCGTGGAGAATTCAAGTTTGCCCCTTTTATTATCCGAATAAACAAGTAAACAACTTATTGTATTCAAATTCTTTGTTCATTTCTTGTTGAAAACGTATGTACCTTCCACATATAGAAGATCGTTATTGTCAAAACCTAACATAAGATTCGTTGAATGATTACCTACTTCCAGTCCTAAGGAATAAATCCTCCTAATTCTAGTTATGTTTGGGTGTTCAAGATGTGGGCTTTAGTAAGGTATTGTGAAGGCATCCTTTGGAGCTTGCAAACTTTTTGCAGATACAGGTCTCATTGTTTGTCTACGTCAAACAGTTGTGCTCTCACAGGAATTTGTGTTGTTGCAGAGACAACCTTTCCTAGTTTAAGATTAGAATAACATTGGACTGACAACTTAATAGTTTCCTTTTTGAACCTCTTGTTCAGATTTAACCGCTCGCTATCTCTGTCCTATTGATCCAATTCTCAAAGATGGCTTTACCAAGTCGCACCTTTTTATATGTAATAAGACAAACCCACATTCCTTCCTTTTTAAGTGTTCCTCTTTAACTGTAGGAATAAGTGGTGTGGGTGCAATGACTAAGAGCATATTACAGGGCAGCTCACGTTCACCATGCTGTAGATAAGATCTGAAAGAAAAATAATAGTCTTTAATCATAATAATTTCTATATTCACAAAGACAAGGTTTGAGAGGGAAAATGCATACATTAAAATACTTGGAAGCTACCATCTGTGCTTTGAGAGTCGCAAATTGCTGTTGTGTAAACCTAAAGAATAAAATTTGCTAAGTCCACTCGACATGTCCACCCTGAGATGGTACATGTATTCTAGGACTCACAATAGGCGAAACTATAGCTTTCATAACTTCTATAAGTTATAACCTAAATCCTAAAAATTATGATATCAGATATTTATAGTGGTAAAAAATAACGTGTCTCCACAATAAATACATAAAACGTTAACATGAATTATATACAATTTAAAATCATAAACATAAACATATAGAATAAATGTTGTAATCCTCCAAAAAATTTAAAGGATAATTTTATTGACCAAAAGGATGCCTTTCATATTGATTACAATAAGCTATATATAATAAAACTTGAAAACCTTATTTAAATAAAACTCAAAGTATGAAAATACCATTAATGCTTGTAAAATAAATAAAAAACGGATAAAAGCCCCTGAAACGATGGAATTTCCACCCTCTTTCATGGAATTATTTTTTAATTTTTAGTCGTGGAGCAAGATCAAGTTTGCCCTTTTTATTATCCGAATAAACAACAAGTAAACAACTTATTCTATTCAAATTGTTAGTTTATTTCTTATTGAAAACATATGTACCTTCCACAAATAGAAGATCGTTAGTGTCAAAACCTGACATAAGATTCGTTGAATGATTAGCTACTTCCACTCCTAAGGAATAAGTCCTCCTAACGCTAGTTAAGTTTGGGTGCTCAAGATGTGGGCTTTAGTTCTGTATTGTGAAGGCATCCTTTGGAGCTTGCCAACTTTCTGTAGATACAGGTCTCATGGTTTGTCTACGTCCAACAGTTATACTCTCATAGGAATTTGTGTTGTTGCAGAGACAACCTTTCCTAGTTTAAGATGATAATAACATTGTAATAGGACCCGAGATAGCGAAAGCGGTTAAATCTCAACAAGAAGTTAAAAAAGGAAATTAGCTGACATAAGATTCTTTGAATGATTAGCTACCGCCACTCCTACGGAATCAAGCCTCCTAGTGCTAGTTAAGTTTAGGTGCTCAAGATGTGGGCTTTATTAAGGTTTTGTGAATGCATCCTTTGGAGCTTGCAAACTTTTAGCAGATACCGGTCTCATGGGTTGTCTACGTCCAACAGTTGTACGGTCATAGGAATTGTTGTTGTTGCAGAGAAAACCTTTCCTAGTTTAGGATTATAATAACCTTGGGCTGGCAACATCAGAGTTTCCTTTTTCAACCTCTTGTTTAGATTTAACAGCTTTTCCATCTATGTCCTATTAATCTAATTCTCGAAGATTGCTTTACCAAAGCTGTATCACATTTTGTGTGAGACCAGACAATGCCAAATTCCATCATTTATTTAAGTGTTCCTCTTTTATTATAGGAAGAAGAGGTGGGGTGACTCAGAGCGCATCACCGGGCAGCTCACGTTTACTACGCTGTAGACAAGATGGGAAAGAAAAATATTAGCCTTCAATTATAATATTTTCTATATTCACAAAGACATGGTTGGAGAGGCAAAATGCATACATTCAAACACTTGGAAGGTAACATCTGTCATTTGAGAGTCACAAATTGTTTTTGTCTAAACCTAAAGACATAAATTGGCAAGGTCTACTCGACATGTCCACCCTGAGATGGTGCTGGGATTCTGGGTCGCACAATGGGCGAAACTATAGCTTTCATAACTTCTATAAGTCATAATCTAAATCCTAAAAATTGTGGTATCAGATATTTATAGTAGTAAAAAATAACGTGTCTTTACAATAAATACATAAAACGTTAACATGAATTATATACAATTTAAAATCATAAACATAAACATATAGAATAAATGTTGTAATCCTCCAAAAAATTTAAAGGATAATTTTATTGATCAAAAGGATGCATTTCATATTGATTACAATCAGCTATGCATAGTAAAACTTGAAACCCTTATTTAAATAAAACTCAAAGTATGAGAATACCATTAATTTTTGTAAAATCGAAAAAAGGGATAAAAGCCCCTGAAATAATAGAATTTCCACCCTCTTTCCTGGAATTAATTTTTGATTTTCAGTCGTGGAGAATTCAAGTTTGCCCCTTTTATTATCCGAATAAACAACAAGTAAACAACTTATGGTATTCAAATTCATTGTTAAGCCTCCTAGTGCTAGTTAAGTTTGGGTGCTCAAGATGTGGGCTTTATTAAGGTATTGTGAAGACATCCTTTGGAGCTTACAAACATTGCGCAGATCCAGGTCTCATGGGTTGTCTACGTCCAATAGTTGTACTCTCACAAGAATTTGTGTTGTTGCAGAGACAAACTTTCCTAGTTTAGGATTATAATAACCTTGGGATGGAAACTTCGGAGTTCCCTTTTTCAACCTCTTATTGAGATTTAACCGCTTTTCTATCAATGTCCTATTGATCTAATTCTAAAAGATTGTTTTACCAAAGCTGCATCTCTTTTCGTATCAGACCAGACAATGCCAAATTCCTTCCTTTATTTAAGTGTTCCTCTTTTATTGTAGGAAGAAGAGGTGGGGTTACTCAGAGCACATCACCGGACAACACACGTTCACCACGCTGTAGACAAGATGAGGAAAAAAAATATTAGTCTTTAATCATAATATTTTTTATATTCACAAAGACAATGTTTGAGAGGCAAAATGCATACATTCAAACACTTGGAAGCTAACATCTGTGATCAGAGTTGTAAATTGTTGTTGTGTAAACCTAAAGACATAAAGTGGCTTGGTCCGCTCTACATGTCCAGTCTGAGATGGTGCTAGGATTCTGGGTCGCACAATGGGCGAAACTATAGCTTTTATAACTTCTATAAGTCATGCCCTAAATCCTAAAAATTGGGGTATCAGATATTTATAAAAGTAAAAAATAACATGTCTCTACAATAAATACATAAAACGTTAAAATGTGAAACTCTTATTTAAATAAAACTCAAAGTATGAGAATACAATTAATCTTTGTAAAATCAAAAAAAAGGGATAAAAGCCCCTGAAACGATGGAATTTCCACCCTCTTTCATGGAATTATTTTTTAGTATTTAGTCATGGAGCAAGATCATGTTTGCCCATTTTATTAATCGAATAAACAGCAAGTAAACAACTTATCCTATTCAAATTCTTTGGTTATCTCTTATTGAAAACGTATGTACCTTCCACAAATAAAAGATCATTAGTGTCAAAACCTAACATAAGATTCGTTGAATGATTAGCTACTTCCACTTCTAAGGAATAAGTCCTCCTAACGCCAGTTATTTTTGGGAGCTCAAGATGTGGGCTTTAGTAAGGTATTGTGAAGCCATCCTTTGGAGCTTGCAAACTTTCTACAGATACAGGCCTCATGGTTTGTCTACGTCCAACAGTTGTACTCTCACACGAATTTATGTTGTTGCAGAAACAACATTTCCTAATTTAAGATTATAATAACATTGTAATAGGACAGAGATAGCGAGCGGTTAAATCTGAACAAGAGGTAAAAACAGGAAATTAGCTTACATAAGATTCTTTGAATGATTAGCTACCGCCACTCCAACGGAATCAAGCCTCCTAGTGCTAGTTAAGTTTGCGTGCTCAAGATGTGGGCTTTATTAAGGTATATTGAAGGCATCCTTTGGAGCTTACAAACTTTCCGCAGATACAGGTCTCATGGGTTGTCTACGTCCAACAGTTGTACTCTCACAGGAATTTGTGCTATTGCAGAGACAAACATTCCTAGTTTAGCATTATAATAACCTTGGGCTGGCAACTTAAACTTTTTCAACCTCTTGTTGAGATTTAACCTCTTTTCTATCAATGTCCTATTGATCTAATTCTCAAAGATTGCTTTACCAAAGTCAGATCTCTTTTGTTTGAGACCGCATACAATGACAAATTCCTTTCTTTATTTAAGTGTTCCTCTTTTATTGTAGGAAGAAGAGGTGGGGTGACTCTGAGCACATCACCGGACAGCTCACGTTCACTACGCTGTAGACAAGATGAGAAAAAAAATATTAGTCTTCAATTATAATATTTTCTATATTCACAAAGACAATGTTTGAGAGGCAAAATGCATACATTCAAACACTTGGAAGCTAACATCTATGATTTGAGAGTTGCAAATTGTTGTTGTGTAAACCTAAAGACATAAAGTGGCTTGGTCCACTCTACATGTCCACGCTGAGATGGTGCTAGGATTCTGGGTCGCACAATGGGCGAAACTATAGCTTTCCTAACATCTATAAGTCATGTCCTAAATCCTAAAAATTGTGGTATCATATATTCATAGTAGTAAAAAATAACGTGTCTCTACAATAAATACATAAAACGTTAACATGAATTATATACAATTTAAAATCACAAACATAAACATATAGAATAAATGTTGTAATCCTCCAAAAAATATAAAGGATAATTTTATTGATCAAAAGCATGCATTTCATATTGATTACAATCAGCTATATATAGTAAAATGTGAAACGCTTATTTCAATAAAACTCAAAGTATGAGAATACCATTAATCTTTGTAAAACCAAAAAAAGGGATAAAAGCCCTGAAACGATGGAATTTCCCCCCTCTTTCATGGAATTATTTTTTAATTTTTAGTCGTTGAGCAAGATCATGTTTGCCCCTTTTATTATCCGAATAAAACAACAAGTAAACAACTTATCCTATTCAAATTCTTTGTTTATTTCTTATTGAAAACGTATAAACCTTCCACAAATAAAAGATCATTATTGTCAAAACCTAACATAACATTCGTTGAATGATTAGCTACTTCCACTCCTAAGGAATAAGTCCTCCTAACGCTAGTTAGGTTTAGGTGCTCAAGATGTGGGCTTTAGTAAGGTATTGTGAAGGCATCCTTTGGAGCTTGCAAACTTTCTGCAGATACAGGTCTCATGGTTTGTCTACGTCCAACAGTTGTACTCTCACAGGAATTTTTGTTGTTGCAGAGACAAACTTTCCTAGTTTAGGATTATAGTAACCTTGGCCTGGCAACTTCGGAGCTTCCTTTTTCAACCTCTTGTTGAGATTTAACCGCTTTTCTATCAATGTACTATTGATTTAATTCTCAAAGATTGCTTTACCAAAGCTGCATCCCTTTTTGTATTGGACCAGACAATGCGAAATTCCTTCCTTATTTAAGTGTTCCTCTTTTGTTGTAGGAAGAAGAGGTGGGGTGACTCAGAGCACATCACCGGGTAACTCACGTTCACTACGCTGTAGACAAGATGAGAAAGAAAAAGATTAGTCTTCAATCATAATATTTTCTATATTCACAAAGACAAGGTTTGAGAGGCAAAATGAATACATTCAAACACTTGGAAGCTAACATCTGTGATTTGAGAGTCGCAAATTGTTGTTGTGTAAACCTAAACACATAAAGTGGGTCCACTCGACATGTCCACCATTAGATGGTGCTAGGATTCTGGGTCGCACAATGGGCGAAACTATAGCTTTCACAACTTCTATAAGTCATAACCTAAATCCTAAAAATTATGGTATCAGATATTTATAGTAGTAAAAAATAACGTGTCTATATGATAAATGCATAAAACGTTAACATGAATTATATACAATTTGAAATCATAAACATAAACATATAGAATAAATGTTGTAATCTTATAAAAAAATATAAAGGATAATTTTATTAATCAAAAGGATGCTTTTTATATTGATTACAATCAGCTATATATAGTTTAATGTGAAACCCTTATTTAAATAAAACTCAAAGTATGAGAATACCATTAATCTTTGTAAAATCTAAAAACGGGATAAAAGCCCCTGAAATGAAGGAATTTCCACCCTCTTTGATGGAATTATTTTATAATTTTTAGTCGTGGAGCAAGATCATGTTTGCCCATTTTATTATCTGAATAAACAGCAAGTAAACAACTTATCGTATTCAAATTCTTTGTTTATTTTTTATTGAAAACGTATGTACCTTCCACAAATAAAAGATCATTATTGTCAAAACCTAACATAAGATTCATTGAATGATTAGCTACTTCCACTCCTAAAGAATAAGTCCTCCTAACGCTAGTTAGGTTTGGGTGCTCAAGATGTGGGCTTTATGTGTCTCATGGTTTGTCTACGCCCAAATGCTTGTACTCTAACATGAATTTGTGTCATTGCAGTAGACAACCTTTCCTAGTTTAAGATTGTAATAACATTGTCATAGGACATTGATAGCGAGCGCTTAAATCTCAATAAGAGGTTAAAAAGGAAATTAGGTGACATAAGATCCTTGAATGATTAGCTACCGCCACTCCCTACGAATCAAGCCTCTAGTGCTAGTTAAGTTTGGGTGCTCAAGATGTAGGCTTTATTAAGGTATTGTGAAGGCATCCTTTCTAGCTTGCAAACTTTTCGCAGATACAGGTCTCATGGGTTGTCTACGTCCAACAGTTGTACTCTCACAGGAATTTGTGTTGTTGCAGAGACAAACTTTCCTAGTTTAGGATTATAATAACCTTGGGCAGGCAACTTCGGAGTTTCCTTTTTCAACCTATTGTTGAGATTTAACCTCTTTTCTATCAATGTCCTATTAATCTAATTCTCAAAGATTGCTTTACAAAAGCTGCATCTCTTTTTGTATGAGACCGCATAAATGCCAAATCCTTCCTTTATTTAAGTGTTCCTCTTTTATTATAGGAAGAAGAGGTGGGGTGACTCAGAGCACATCACCGGGAAGCTCACGTTCACTACGCTGTAGACAAGATGAGAAAGAAAAATATTAGTCTTCAATCCTAATATTTTCTATATTCACAAAGACAAGGTTTGAGAGGCAAAATGCATGCATTCAAACACTTTGAAGATAACATCTGTGATTTGAGAGTTGCAAATTGTTGTTGTGTAAACCTAAAGACATAAAGTGGCTTCGTCCACTAGACATGTCCACCCTGAGATAGTGCTAGGATTCTGGGTCGCACAATGGGCGAAACTATAGCTTTTATAACTTCTATAAGTCATATCCTAAATCCTAAAAATTGTGGTATCAGATATTTATAGTAGTAAAAAATAACGTGTCTCAACAATAAATACATAAAACGTTAACATGAATTATATATAATTTAAAATTATAAACATAAACATATAGAATAAATGTTGTAATCCTCCAAAAAATATAAAGGATAATTTTATTGATCAAAAGAATGCTTTTCATATTGATTACAATCAGCTATATGTAGTAAAATGTGAAACCCTTATTTAAATAAAACTCAAAGTATGAGAATACCATTAATCTTTGTAAAATCAAAAAAAGGGATAAAAGCCGCTGAAACGATGAAATTTCCACCCTCTTTCATGCAATTATTTTTTTAATTATAGTCGTGGAGCAAGATCATGTTTGCCCCTTTTATTATCCAAATAAACATCAAGTAAACAACTTATCCTATTCAAATTCTTTGTTTATTTCTTATTGAAAACGTATGTACCTTCCACAAATAAAAGATCCTTAGTATCAAAACCTAACATAAGATTCGTTCAATGATTTGCTACTTCGACTCCTAATGAATAAGTGTAACAACCCGGCTTTTCATGGCACATATAAGTGACTTTTTATTAATGTCACACTACGGTGAATATTAAATTATACATGTCGCAGGATCTTTTAGTTTAGATGTTTGGAGGTTAGGTACACTTCCTTGCTTAAAGTTGAAAATACAATAGTTTTACTCATCAATTTTACAGTCCATATGTACTCGTGAGCCGACTACACACTCTACAAATGCGCCAATCTCCGTGATCCGCACTCACTCCAAGTCAATTAGGTCAAGCTACCCCGATATGTTCCTGCATAATCAAATAGTGGGAGTTGTGAGCTAAAATTAGCCCAAAGTGAGAGACTAACATCGCACTGTGGTTTCTTACAAAAATAATACATTGTGTCATATATGACAAAATTCATACACAAAAAACCTTCTCGATAAAAAACATCGATAAAAACATCCTAAGAATCAACTGGAGTTCATCTCGCCAACTCACCCTCGATACTCACTTTTATTTTGGTTGGCTTTTCCCCGACTACAAGAGATGTTGCAGCTTAAACGCGTAATTTCCTCTAAAATACTCAATTCCAATTCTTAAAAAATATAAAACAAAAGAAAGAAGAAAAAATTAATTCCTTCTCTCTCTCCTCTTCCTCTTTCTCTTTCTCTCTCTCTCTCTTCTTCTATTTCTCTTCTTTTTCCCTCCCTCTTTCTTTTCTTTATTTTCCTTTCTCCTCTCTTCTTTTCCTTCTCACTCTTTCACTCTCTCTTCTTTCTTCTCCTTCTCTCTCTTTCTCTCTATCTCTTCTCTTCCCTCTATCTCTTCTCTTCCTCTCTTAACTTTCTCTCCTTTCTATTTCCTCCATCTCCTCGCAGTGGTCTTTATAGAAGATTGGAGGCTGGTGGAGAGGTGTCAGACCTTCCACCTAAACTGCCTCAATTCATTCATTTTTTTTTTTACATAAAGACTAATTCATTAATTCATTATTATTATTATTATTATTATTATTATTATTATTTTAATTCCTTTGTTTTCAAATTCAAGAAGTTTCCAGGAAACATTGCATTTCTTTTATTTTTTCAATTTAACCCTTAACTTTTTCCATTTTATTAAATCCAACATTATTCAGTCAAAAAAATATCCGGGTATCACAATAAGTCCTCCTGACGCTAGTTAGGTTTGGGTGCTCAAAATGTGGGCTTTAGTAAGGTATAGTGAAGGCTACCTTTTGAGCTTGCAAACTTTCTGCAGATACAGGTCTCATGGTTTGTCTACGTCCAACAGTTGTACTCTCACACGAATTTGTGCCGCCAAGAGACAACCTTTCCTAGTTTAAGATTATAATAACATTGTAATGGGACAAAGATAGCGAGCAGTTAAATCTCAACAAGAGGTTAAAAAAGGAAATTAGCTGACATAAAATTCTTTGAATGATTAGCTACCGCCACTCCTGCGGAATCAAGCCTCCTAGTACTAGTTAAGTTTGGGTGCTCAAGATGTGGGCTTTATTAATGTATTGTGAAGGCATCCTTTGGAGCTTACAAACTTTCCGCAGATACAGGTCTTTGTCTACGTCCAGCAGTTGTACTCTCACAGGAATTTGTGCTATTGCACAGACAAACTTCCCTAGTTTAGGATTATAATAACCTTGGGCTGGCAACTTCGGAGTTTCCTTTTTCAACCTCTTGTTGAGATTTAACCGCTTTTCTATCAATGTCCTATTGATCTAATTCTCAAAGATTTCTTTACTAAAGCTGCATCTCTTTCCGTATGAGACAAGACAAAGCCAAATTCCTTCCTTTATTTAAGTGTTCTTCTTTTATTGTAGGAAGAAGAGGTGGGGTGACTCAGAGCACATCACCGGGCAAAATTTCACGCTCACTACTTAATCAGAGACAAGATGAGAAAGAAAAATATTAGTCTTTAATCATAATATTTTCTATATTCACAAAAACAATAATTGAGAGGCAAAATGCATACATTCAAACACTTGGAAGCTAACATCTGTGATTTGAGAGTTGCAAATTGTTGTTGTGTAAACCTAAGGACATAAAGTGGCTTGGTCCACTCGACATGTCCACCCTGAGATGGTGCTAGGATTCTGGGTCGCACAATGGACGAAACTATAGCTTTTATAACTTCTATAAGTCATATCCTAAATCCTAAAAATTGTGGTATCAGATATTTATAGGAGTAAAAAATAACGTGTCTCTACAATAAATACATAAAACGTAAACATGAATTATATACAATTTAAAATCATAAATGTAAACATATAGAATAAATGTTGTAATCCTCCAAAAAATTTAAAGGATAATTTTATTGACTAAAAGGATGCTTTTCATATTGATTACAATCAGCTATATATAGTCAAATGTGAAACCCTTATTTAAATAAAAGTCAAAGTATGAGAATACCATTAATCTTTGTAAAATCAAAAAAAGGGATAAAAGCCGCTGGAACGATGGAATTTCCACCCTCTTTCATGCAATTATTTTTTAATTATAGTAGTGGAGCAAGATCATGTTTGCCCCTTTTATTATCCAAATAAACAGAAAGTAAACAACTTATCCTATTCAAATTCTTTGTTTATTTCTTATTGAAAACGTATGTACCTTCCACAAATAAAAGATCATTATTGTCAAAACCTAACATAAGATTCATTGAATGATTAGCTACTTCCACTTCAAAAGAATAAGTCCTCCTAACGCTAGTTAGGTTTGTGTGCTCAAGATGTGGGCTTTAGTAAGGTATTGTGAAGGCATCCTTTGGAGCTTGCAAACTTTCTGCAGATACAGGTCTCATGGTTTGTCTACGTCCAACAGTTGTATTCTCACACGAATTTGTGCTGTTGCAAAGACAACCTTTCCTAGTTTAAGATTATAATAACATTGTAATAGGACAGAGATAGCGAGCGGTTAAATCTCAACAAAAGGTTAAAAAAGGAAATTAGCTGACATAAGATTCTTTAAATGATTAGCTACCGCCACTCCTACGGAATAAAGCATCCTAGTGCTAGTTAAGTTTGGGTGCTTAAGATGTGGGCTTTATTAAGGTATTGTGAAGACATCCTTTCGAGCTTGCAAACTTTCCTCAGATACAGGTCTCATGGGTTGTCTACGTCCAACAGTTGAACTCTCACAGGAATTTGTGTTGTTGCAGAGACAAACTTTCCTAGTTTAGGATTATAATAACCTTGGGCACGCAACTTCTGAGTTTCCTTTTTCAACCTCTTGTTGAGATTTAACCTCTTTTCTATCAATGTCCTATTAATCTAATTCTCAAAGATTGCTTTACCAAAGTCGCATCTCTTTGTATGAGACCAGACAATGCCAAATTCCTTCCTTTATTTAAGTGTTCCTCTTTTATTGTAGGAAGAAGAGGTGGGGTGACTCAGAGCACATCACCAGGCAGCTCACGTTCACTACGCTGCAGACAAGACGAGAAAGAAAAATATTAGTCTTCAATCATAATATTTTCTATATTCACAAAGACAATGTTTGAGAGGCAAAATGCATGCATTCAAACACTTTGAAGATAAATATCCGTGGATTTGAGAGTTGCAAATTGTTGTTGTGTAAACCTAAAGACATAAAGTGGCTTGGTCCACTCGACATGTCCACCCTGAGATGGTGCTAGGATTCTGCGTCGCACAATGGGCGAAACTATAGCTTTTATAACTTTTATAAGTCATATCTTAAATCCTAAAAATTGTGGTATCAGATATTTATACTAGTAAAAAATAAAATGTCTCTACAATAAATACATAAAACGTTAACATGAATTATATACAATTTAAAATCATAAACACAAACATATAGAATAAATGTTGTAATCCTCCAAAAAATATAAAGGATGATTTTATTGATCAAAAGGATGTCTTTCATATTGATTACAATCAGCTATATATAGTAAAATGTGAAACCCTTATTTAAATAAAACTCAAAGTATGAGAATACCATTAATCTTTGTAAAATCAAAAAAAGGGATAAAAGCCCCTGAAACGATGGAATTTTCACCCTCTTTCATGGAATTATTTTTTAATTTTTAGTCGTTGAGCAAGATCATGTTTGCCCCTTTTATTATCCGAATAAACAACAAGTAAACAACTTATCCTATTCAAATTCTTTGTTTATTTCTTATTGAAAACATATGTACCTTCCACAAATAAAAGATCATTAGTGTCAAAACCTAACATAACATTCGTTGAATGATTAGCTACTTCCACTCCTAAGGAATAAGTCCTCCTAACGCTAGTTAGGTTTAGGTGCTCAAGATGTGGGCTTTAGTAAGGTATTGTGAAGGCATCCTTTGGAGCTTGCAAACTTCTCTCAGCAGATACATGTGTCTCATGGTTTGTCTACGTCCAACAGTTGTACTCTCACACGAATTTGTGATGTTGCAAAGGTAACACCCCCTGAAATAAATAAGAATTTTTATTTATTTAATTCCCAGATATAGTAAACAATGAAATTCGGGAAAATTTCTAAGTATTAATCGAGCCAGATTAATAAAATGTTAATTAATCTAGATTAATTCTTGAGAGAAAACAGACAATTATTTAAATCCAAGGAAAAACGTGGACCTGGTCGGGGATGGAGACAGACCCCGTGAGATTTCAGTACACCCGGGACACAGGAATCATTGACCGGGATTTTAGGATCTTGGTCGATGAAGTATGAAAAAGATAATATCAATTTAAGTTGATGTGACATAAGGTTGTGGGATCGATTAATTAATTGTGATCTTTTATGAGATTAGTTGATTAATTGAAAATAAATAAATAAATTATTATGCATAATGGGACAATTGAGAAACCATGATAAATTAATAGGCCAAGTGTGACAAATTTAATCAAGTAAAGCCAATTAAAGCATCATGATGTTTTTAATGAAATAAAAGGTGGACCATAGATGGACTTAGGGGAGAACTATGAAATTGAAATTTTATTTCAATTGAAGAGCTTGTGCCCTTTTCCATCTCTTTTCTCTCTCGATCTCCCACTCCCTCACCGGGCGAATCGAGCCCACGCCGCCAGCCTCTTGCTCAAGGCTCAAGGCCACCGGCGCCGCTTCTAGCTGCCCTCGCCTGCTCTTGCTCGCGCGTCGGTGCCTCGCGGTTTCGCTGACCTACCAACTGGATGCCCTCCGTCTGTCTCTGCTGGCTTTCCCAAGGCCAAGCAGCCATCTCCGTGAAGCACGCCAAGCAGCCTACCCGCCAGCCCCGCCTTCTCACCGCCTCCTCACCGCTGTCCGCCTCTTCCTCCCCTTGTTCTCATCTCGCCTCGCAGCCTCGCCAACCTTCTTCTTTCATCTTGTGAGTTGGGATTTGGGGGAAATGCATCTCTAATTGTTTGATTAAATGCATGAATGAAACCCTATATCCACGGATTATGTTAGGGCTTTGAAGGATAAAGATGAAGATGTGAACATGATTCTTAATGGTGTATCTAGGGCTGAAATTGTTTGGGAGATTAGGAGAGATTGATAGAATTAATGTGATGAATGCTATATAAGCATGTATTGTGATGCTAGTATGGTTTTGAGTGATTGTTTGTATAATTTTGGAGGCCCTATATATAGGGATATATTGCCCAATTTTCCTTGAAAAATACATTTTTTAATCTTCATGATCATGTATAGCTTTTAAGTACTTTACGAGAGTATGATTAGAGGCTTTTAGTTATGCAAACTATGAAGGAATAAGGTTAACTTGGCGAATGCATGTTGTAAAAGAAATTTAAAAAGCCAATGATAGCATAGATGTTTTGTTCTTTTGAATTTAGCTTGCTCATCAAGTGTTTGATGTTTTGGGACATAGAACCATGAGACAATTAGAGGGCTTAAATTTTAGAAGTTTATAAGTGTGGAAACCACCATAAGATGTTATGATGTATGATAGGAGTTTGTAGAAAGAATTAACATGTTGCAATGCTCAAGTTAATCATGCCTTTCTTGTGCTTGCCGAAATGCTTATGTAATACTTGGATAAAAGGCCACAAGAGAAGAATGATTACAAGTAGAAATTCCCATGTAGTTAGTCCTTAATGAGAATTAATTGTATGTTTATAAATAGGGTACCAAGATTCATTGTCTAGGGGCCATGGATAAATTAGGAGAATTGGTAGCGAGAGGCTATGAACAATGTATGGACTGTCCTGCAGATGGCTGTCCCCTTCGTGGGACAGCTGCGCTTTCTATACATCTCCATTTGGAGTGGGTAATACGTCATTGGAAAGGTCTTGAAGTCTTCTTTCTAATGAACCTTAGATGAGAGAAATCCGATTTACGGTTTAAAAGATATGGCCATTTCTTTCCAGCTGCGCAGGATCGACAGATTTCTGCATTTCATATCTGATCTAGTAATATTTTCCTTTGTTCTAGTTAATGTTCATAGGTTGTAGAATAGTTTTTACTATGCTGAAATGTTATGGCTATGCATACTTATCAATGGCCCAACATTTTATTATATCCATTGACTTCATAGACTTAGCTCCACTGAAATAGGAGATGATCTCCCTTGTACCCTTTATGATTGAAGTCATTCAACTATGATGCTTTCCCTCAGAAGCTGTTGCTGAATTATTAAACCATACATGTTTGTAAATTCAAAGGCTTGGTTAGTAAAGGGTTGATTTAGTGGTTAATCTTATAGCCCTCCTTAGTTAAAGGTCAATGAAATGCTTGCTAAAGATTTATAGAATGTATGCAGGAAATACTGTAGCAGTGCAGAACATTGGTTTTGTTCTTATTTTTACGGGCTATGTGTGAATGATAAGTAGCCTCAATTATGGTTAAAATGAAATCTAATATAGTAACTATGATGTACAAGAAGTTTGGGAAGGAATGAGGATGTTCTTCAGCGTCAATTTAATGTTTTAAATCCGAGATTTTCCTCAGTTACTGTAGCAGTAGAATAAAGAGTGAACTAAAACTTCAATATTTTCAAAAAGACTCGGAATTCGATTCCGATCGCCCCGATAGTTCGGGTGTATATTTAAACTAGTAAAAATGGTGCGGGCAGGTATCTAAGAGCCCGGATCTATCGGTTATAAATTTAAAAGCCGACATTTCGGTAAATTCACGATTTGGGTAACTAAATACATGTAATGTATTCAGATTGTTATGAAATGTTATGTGACGAACATTTACCATCTTTAGGACGTGGTGAGGTGGTCTAAGACCTGAGTGGAAGGCTCGGCACTGCAGGTCCCGAAGCGAATAAGGTAGGATGTCGCACGAGTACTGTGAGTATTTCTAACTCATAGTATTCTCTTGATTCTTGTTGTTGATGTGCTAAATGGATGTTGGAGTCCATCTTTTGATACATGCTCTGTCTGTTGACATGTTATGCTTGCTGGATTTGTTTGAGCTTGTATGTTTTGATATGATTCTCGCTTTGAGGGAGTACCCTTGACATCCTTCTTGTGTTGTTGTGGGATGGCCGTGAGGTGGTACTCCATGGCATATGGCCGCCGGGAGTGATACTCCATGGCATATGGCCGCCGAGTACCCTCCGTATCCTACTTGCACCTGGATGGTCGAGGGGTGGTACTCCATGCTAGCCTGTCGATATTCCTATTCTTTGCATTAAATATTCTCTCCTTCTACCCTACTTTGATTTTTGTACTCTTATTTCCTCGAGAGGTTCCCAATACATATTCGAGATGGGTTTCCTCATATGTATCGGTTTTATATCTCGAGGAGATTGTTGCTTTCATGTTTTTCGTATGCGTATTTGAGTAGAGTTACCCCTTAAATACGTATTGGCTTCCGATCTCGAGGAGATCACCGATTATTATATATTCGAGATGTCACGCTTTGAATATATATTTATACCTGTTAGGTATTAGTACTATCAATCTCTTACTTTCGTGCATGATACATCTGGACGGAGACCGGCAGAGGGTGTATAATATCCGCCACCGTGACCTCGCAGAGGGTGTATAATATCCGCCATGAGTATTTGATTCTCCATCTGGACGGAGACCCGGCAGAGGGTGTATAATATCCGCCACTTGGCTCGGTCGAGAGCGGCATTTTCCTCACCATGTGCACATGTATGCTATAGCAGAGTAGCCCGCTTAGGGCCGTAAGACGCATACCGATGTGGTGTCGTAGATGTCGTAGACATCTTAATATCACATATGCCAGAGGTTGAGTACATCTGTGGATTTATCCACTTTCCTGAGATTTGTTATTTGCTTGTGATGTTATTATTGCATATTTGTACTTCTTTTATTTCTGTTCTTTCCTAGTGGCTTCCGCCACCTTTATTGATTTATTTGGCGATCCCATCGGGCCTTTCTTTGGCTCATGCACTTGATGGATGTTTTTCTCAGGTGACAATGAGGAGTAGGGTCAGGACTAGATGAGGACCTTGCGAGTAGCTAGAAGCGGAATTCAGGAGAGAGCTTTCGCAGGACAACCTAGCAAATGTATGGGGATATGTTGAGTGAGGTTTGCGTGCCTCTATTCCTTTCTCGAAAGTGAGAGTTGTCATTCGACCTCGCTAGGGTTTTATAAAAACCTTATATATATTTCTTCCGTGATTTATAATTTAAACTCGATTTAATTATCTCCTTATGTTATTTAGCCTTATGCGTTTCTAGGGCGACCCTATAAGCACGCCGGGCGCTTGTCAAGGTATACTGAGGCCCTGATCCGGTTCGGGCGTGACATGCAGACAACCTTCCTAGTTTAAGATTATAATAACATTGTGATAGGGACGTAGATAGCGGCTGCTAAATCTCAACAAGAGGTTATGTAAAATCCAAGAATTTTAAGAAAATAAAGTCAAGTAAAGTTTTCTTAAAATTAATTTTTAAGTTAAATAATTTTCCCTAGAAAGTTAAAATGAGGAAAATTAAGTTCAAAAGGGATTTAAAACCCTAGTTAGGGGCTTATGGTGACTAGAGGGACTTCCCCAAGTAATTTTGAAAAGTTTGGGGGACTATAAAATAATTTTTCCTCTCACAGCCTTGGACCTCAGTATGTAATATTAAAAGTGTCAAGGACCTCCGATAGTTTTCCACGAGAAAACCCTACGTAAAGTGGATGGACTCAACAGATCAAAAGGATCCTCGGCATGAATCCCAATCTCTCGGAAAGCATTACTAAGACCTACATCGTTGAGCCATCGGCAAGGCGCGAGATGGAATCCATCTCATTGTATATACCGCATAATGCAGGTAAGGTGAAATGGTTTAGTTGAGTATGACTCACTCAAGCTACGGGTTATCACCGCCATCTCCCGGCATGGTTTTAGTAATGGTAGGCGATGGGTTGAAAATCCGGATCATAAACCTCTACAAGATCCTCGATCGCCGATCCGGATGCGCTTAGATCCAAGGCAAGAAGGATTTTAAGACGGCCGTAGGATCACAACCGTACCATCCCCATCGCTGGATCCCCACGATCCCATCAATGGTAGCTTACAAACGATATTTCCTTTGGCCGATAACGCCAAGGCATGAAGCCTGCTACCATCTCCTACTCAAGCTACGCGATGGGAGAAGTTTGCCGCTACATGGCCAGCGGCCCCCTCAAACGCTTTGTCGCCTCCTCTTCCCTTTATGTTATAAAATGGGCCACTGGCCCCGAAGCTCAAGCACCAAACGTGATTTGAAGGTTCCGGACAATGGTCAAGGTGGGGAAGGAGTTTCCACGGCGGCGTTAGCGTGCCTTGCATTCTCCAAATGAAGTTCAAAGTCACAAGCGACGGAGGAGGAAACCGCGACGGAGAAGAAGCAGCAGTCTCAGTGCTGTTCGGCCGGAAAGTAGAGGTTACTCGCCGGTTGAAAGGGAGCTCTCCGAGATTGATGGAGATGCTCGGCAGAGAAATGGAGCTCAGGGGAGAGAAATTGACCACCTCCTTGAAGGAGTCCCACGCTATCTGCTACATTCCGGAGACATACATCGCTATCCCGAGAGTTTAAGTGGTATGGCGTGCCCAAACTCCTATGGAGCCTACGGGCTGGTGAAGCATAGAGAGAGAGAGAGAGTAACGTGAGGAAGGAAAAGAAAACAAAATAAAATAGAATAAAGAAAAAGTTATTGTTTTAATAAAACAGTAACATAGGGGTTTTTAATTAATCAATTAGAATAACTTTATTAGTGTGACAATTATTTTGATTAATATGAAACTTAGGTAATGTGACAAAATATTAAAAGGGGTAAGGTTTTAATTAAAATAAATGACTATAGGGATGTGACACCAATAATAGAATGGTATGTGTGACACATTATTTAAATAAATTTATATCTCTCTTTGGTTACAATCATAGTTAATTATTGTGACAAATAATAATTTGCTAGTTAAAATAATTCATTTGGAAACTATAGAGTTGTGACAATCACTTTGATTAAATTGTGGAAACTTTGATAATGCATCTACAAATGGATAAATTGATTTATAAAGTTGAGATAACTATATGTTCCTAACAAAGTGTAATAAAATAATTAAGGTGACATTTCCTCATGAACCTTAGTTGGCGTGACAAATTATTGGTTAATAGTTCAATAGTTCGAAATAACTATATAAAACTAAAGTGTTGTGATATACTTTTTGGATTAATTGGAATATTAGTAGGGACTATATGAGTGAGACATGATCATTGGATTAACTAGGTTAATTAAAATGATTATTGGAACCATATAGGTGTGACACAATTGAGTTAAATATATCATGCAAATTAAAAGGATGTAGAAAGTTTACTAAATACCTTAAATAAAACTCTGATTGAGGACTTAGGTGTGTGATACTAAACTATTTGTTTAGATAAAGATAAAGAGCCTAAACCAAGCTATGAAGATTAGTTGGATTAATTAATCAAAGACACCTAAATCGGACTATGGACCAAATTAAAGGGGACTTGGGTTCATTACTTAAGAGGCCTAATGGGTCGGGCTAAATTGGCCTAACTAGAATTGGATTTATTGTTAATTAATAATAAAGATGGCCGCAGAGGGAATCCAAACCTTAATCACTATAAGTAGGTGGTGTAACACCCCTTATCCTTTCTGCGACCTGTGTGTCACATGACTGTAAAAGTTTAGGAAAGAACCCTAAACCTAAGGCCGTGAACCTACTATTTAACTGGGAAAATACAAAGAACTAAGGTAATAAACAAACCGAATAGATTAAAACACCAACAAATTCAGAATTTAATACAACACAAAAATAAATATTGTCTTAAACTTAATGTCTCACAACACTCAAAACAAATAAAACAGTAAACTAGACACTGAGTCGTGAGCCTACTTACGGAGCATCATCATTAACTCGTACAAACGGCCCTCTAGAAGAATCCTCGCCTAACGCCCCGCTGAAAACAAGATCAAAAGTGCGCTACTGAAGCTAATGGTGGTTTTCAGTGAAAGCGTAAAACAACCTCGTCGGTGTAATCGTATCTGCATAAAATAAATAAATCAGAAAGTAAAACCGACGTGTAAAACATGAATAGAAAATAATCGGATTAAAAATATCAAAATCTTGAATCAATAATCGAAAGCAAGTAAACATTGATCAAGGTATTCTCTTAAAATGCATATCCGAAGTTTCGCTTTCTCTGCCTTGTGAATTAAATATGAAACCGACATTCCCTCGGTAATCTGCACTGCGTCTCTCTCTCTCCGAGATGAGCTCTATCTCTAGAAGGCGCAGGAACGCGCATCATCTAATACACAAGACTATTCTCTCGACTACACATCTACTTCAATATCAGATGGCCAAATACTCAACAAGTATATCCCGATACGAAAGTGCGACAATATATACGGTACATACATTAAGCATCCTAAGGGATGGAAAGGGGGTTTTGATTTTTATAAAATGGAAGTGCTTTTAAAATGTATAGTTCGACTTAAAATGTAATTTAAATCACCCTCTCCTAACTCAAGATCAGACTCTCGGCTCTACACGCAGCCACCACCGGTCTATACATGTACATCAATAGAATGTAATCTAATCAGTATTTGTAATCGCTTTCTTTTCTCATATCAATACTAAGTATGAAAATGGTTTCTCATAAAACTCGAAACTTCATAAAATCTCGTGAGTTCATGCTTCTCAAAACTCAAAACTCAGATCATATAAAAATACTTGGTGAAGACCTCATGAACTGCATGTAGATTTCCTCACCTTAGTCCTGGTTTGAGCTTAAATTTGACTCCTGGCCCTTCCTGCGTGGGCGGACTTGCCTCTTGCCCTTCCCTCGAGCAATTGAAATAAGAATTCTATAAATTCTAGAGTCCGTATTCTTAACTCGCACTCTAATATAAAACTAATAGAATACGGTAAGAATGCAATTTAACTTTTCTAACTAGTTATTCTCTATTTTCATCATTAGCATAATTTGGTAAATCTTAAGCATGAACTTCATGGAAATTAAGGGCCTCTAACATGCTTTTTCTTAAGGTAATGTTTTGCTAGAATGACATTAATGATCTAAGGAAATCCTCGGAATTTCTAAGCAGACTCCTCTAATTGAAGGGCTCAAATCCCTACAAACATACACACATATTTCACATCAATTTACTCCATTATCACATCATCACATTCTAATCTCCCCAAGTAATAGCCTATAAATTCTAATCTAATCATGCAATTAGTTGGGTTCTTTCCCAATTTCAATTAGGGGCTCACCGCCGATGCTTGTAATGAACCGGGCCGTGGGGGCGTATGTCGTGGTGGCGCCGCTGGTTTGGCTGGAGCCGTGGAGCCGGAGGTGCCGGTCGCGCTGAGGCGTGCAGCAGGGAGAAGCTAGGTGGCTACCGCCGGGCCGTAGGGTCGCGGCTGTGGCTCAAGGCGTGCATGCCAAGCCGGGAAAGGTAGGAGTACGGCGACGGCTGCGGAGGCGCCTGTGGCATACCGGCCGGGCGTCACCACAAGGCCAAGGCTGGCCCATTCACACGCTGAAAGCCGGCGTGAAGGGAGGCTGGCCCTCACGACAGAGAGAGAGAGAGAGTTGTTTCTCTCGCTCGTTCTCTCATCTCTGCCTTTTAAAGACAGTAGATTTTACTTTTATTTATTTTCTTTAATTAAAGTATTATCTTTTAATTACTTTATAATACTTTATCTTTTTTTTTTAAGTATTATCTTTTAAATATTTTATAATACTTTATCTTTTTCTTTATGTCACCTCACAATTTAAAAATATTATTTTATTAATAATTATCAATAATTCTTCGACCCAGATCCGGGAATCCCAGGTCAGACGTTCATTAACCTGGGTCGATCAGAAGGCCACGGGTCATCTTTCTCTCCCGACCCGCATCCGCGAATCTCCGCCTTTTGACTGCTTCGCACCTAATTTTATCGGGACTCTAACTTTTGTCCGATATTCCTACTTAATTAACTGGATTAATTAAGATTTAATTAATCGCTGATTTACTTAATCGAACTACCGACTCATCCATCTCCAACTATTCTATATAACTCGCCCTCGCCCATTAAGGCTTCCCTCGCCCTATAGTTGCGAGAATGGATTTCGGTCCATTTTATTCTAATTTTCTTTAACTTCGGATTAATATTAATTAATCTGTTTTAAGTTAATTAAGCTCATTAAAAATTCCAGAAATTCACTAAATTTTACTTAAGAAATTTTTGGGATGTTACAATTCTCCCACCCTTAGGAATTCTCGCCCTCGAAATTCCCTTTACCGTAGGTAATCTCAAAATAACCTGGTGGGTACTGCTCCTCATCGATCCTCTCTTTCCCAAGTGGCTTCTTCCCACTTGGTGATGACTCCACAAAGACCTTCACTAGGGATATCATCTTGTTCTCAATGCTCGCTCCTTCCTGCCGCAGGATGCGACCGTCCCTCTACGTGAGCTCAAGTCCGGTGCTAATTCTACAAATTTGGTCCCACCAAGACTTGATTGGGATCCTTGATGCACTTCCTCAAGACGATACATGAAAAACATTATGTATCCTCGGCTACAGCTTCCCCGTAAAAAATAAGTCGGTATGCTACACGTGACCTACCCTATCGACTATTCTATACTTCCAATGTATCGCGGGCTCGGCCTTCCCACGCTTGCCTCGAATCGGCACACCCCTTCCATGGTGATACTTTCGTGAACACCTCATCTCCTACCTCAAACTCCAAATCTCGACGCGGGTTGTTGGGCAGCGCGAACCTCAGCCTGCCTCGGCCTTGAGCCTTCCCCGGATCGCCTCTAATGAGTTTGATTTTCTCCGAGGTGATCCGCGACTAGCTCGGGGCCTAGGATCCTCCTTTCGCCTTCCCTCATCCCAACATAGTGGTGTTCTCGCATCTTCTACCGTATAGTGCTTCATACGGTGGCATACCAATGCTCGTCTGGTAACTATTGTTGTAGGCAAACTCCAACAATCCCAGATTCTCATCCCAACTCCCGGGAAGCTCCATAACACATGCTCGAAGTAAGTCTTCCAATATCTGGATGGTCCTCTCTGATTGTCCATCTGCCTCCGGGTGGTATGCCGAGGTCAGGTTCAATCTCGTCCCCAACGCTTTATGCAGACTCTCCCAAAAATGGGAGGTGAATCTTAGGTCTCACGATACTATGAGATACATGTGTACTCCGCAGGTAGTCTCACTATCCGGGTCCACGATAAACCGCAGGTAATCGGTCCCGTGAATACGCCACATCTTGATTGGAAGGAAGTGAAGTGACTTGGTCAATCGATCGATGATTACCCGTGATAGCATCCTTTGCCTTGACTAGTTCGGGTGGTAAACCGCAATACAAAGTCCATGGCTATCCGCCTCCCCCTTCCATTCTCGAATCAGAAGGTACTAACAACCTCCGGGATGGCTTCTCGTGTTCACTTTGATCCTGGCCGTGCAAATCAAACACTCTAGCCACATACTCAAGAATGTCCTTCTTCATCCTCCTCCTCCAGCACGTAGTTTTTCTCTCTAATGTTATAAGTACATTTTTGTGCTCCCCGGATGCATAGCGTAGTTTAAAGCCGAAAGTAAATGAGCTTCTTCCAATATCAATTGCTTGGAGAGCTTCCTCATTGCGTGGCACATAAATTCTTGTACCGACCATCACTGCTCCATCTGAAGATAAAGAATAGTCACCACGTCTCCTCTTCTGTAGCTTCCTCGCCAGTTCCATCAACTTGGGGTCTCGCATTTGAGCTTCCTTAATCTGGTTCAATATCGTTGGGCGCAGGTGGAAATTTGCTAATAACACCCCTAGCTTATCTACTGAGAGCTGGACCCCTGTGAGATCTCTCAACTCGCGCAGGTAACCGCGGCGAAGTCGGGTGGTCCCCTAACCGCGTCATCGCTCTTTCGCCAGTGGCATCGAAGAACAACATTCGGCCTTCTTGCCGGGTGGTACTCGAACGCATAAAATGTAGTCCTTCAAAGAATCTCTATCCACCGCCTCGCCGCCGCATGTTCCACCTCCCTACCGCTCATCGTAACTTCAAACTTTTATACGGTCGGTGAAGATTTTACAAGCTTCACCATACAAAAAATAGCGCCGCCATATCTTCAAGCAGTAAAGCACCAATGCCGCTAGCTCTAGATCATGAATCGGATAGTTTACCTCGTGAGTCTTGAGTCAGCCTCGATGCATAGGCGTATAACTCGCCTTTGTTGCATCAAGACACACCCCAATCCTCTAAAACGGGCATCACTATAAATTTCAATCCTATGCCCTCAAGCAGTAGGTAACGTAAGGATGGGAGCAGACACTAGTCGGTTCTTCAGTTCTTGAAAACTCTGCTCGCAATCCTCGGTCCACTCAAACTTGGCATTCTTCCGCAGCAACTTGGTTATAGGCTAAGCTATTGAAGAAAATCCCTCCACAAAGCGTCTGTAGTAACCAGCCAACCCTAGGAAGCTCCTGATCTCCTTCACATTGGTTGGTGCTTGCCAGTTGACTACCGCTTCAATCTTCTCGGGATCCACGTAGATCCCTCACCAGCCACAGACAACATGTCCTAGAAACTTCACTTCTTCCAACCAAAAGTCGCACTTCTTAAGGTTGGCATACAACTGCTGCTCCCTCAATGTCTGCAACACTATCCTCAGGTGATTGATGTGTTCCTCCACGCTTCGAGAATACACCAAAATGTCATCAATAAAGACCACCACGAACTGGTCTAAATAAGGTGCGAATATTCTATTCATCATGCCCATGAATGCTGCTGGACCATTCATCAACCCGAAGGCATGACTAAGAACTCAAAATGTCCATATCTGGTGCGAAAAGCCGTCTTTGGCACATCTTCCTCCTTCACCAATAGTTGGTGATATCCCGACTTCAAGTCAATCTTTGAAAAGACGCACGCTCCTCGTAGTTGATCAAAAAGATCGTCAATTCGTGGTAAGGGGTATTGATTCCGAATAGTGACCTTGTTCACCGGTTTAATCAACACACATCCTTAACGAGCCGCCTTTTCTTCTTCACGAACAATACGGAGCACCCCAAGGGGAGACATCACTTCTTGGTCTAATAAACCCTTCTCTTGCAATTCATCTTATGGTGACGGAAGGACTTCGGTAATTTTGAAAAGTTTGGGGACTAAAAGATAATCGCTCCCTCTCACGCCTTGGACCTCGTATGTAATTTTAAAGGTGTCGACCTCTCGTAAATTTTTGTGAGAGAAAACTTTATTAATAGAGGGATTTAACGGTCGAGATTATATTATCACAGATTGTAACAAATGGCGAGGTATTATAACGGCCTACGAGGGCTTACATGGGCAAACTATAGATTTAATCAATCTATCGCAAAACCATACGGAGGCACCAAGAGAGAAGGGGGATGAAAAGAGAGCTCCCTCACTGCATACCAAATCCGGGGCCACTCATCCGTGGATCGGGTTCACCGAGCGCAAGATTTGATCTCAATCTCTCTATATATTAAACCAAACGCGGAACCATCACGATCGCTTGATCGGGATGTGAGCGAGATCCCAGCACGGAAATAATCCCTACTGCTGTTCACATCGCAGCCCGACTAACGCCAACGCCGCCGCCAGTGGAGCCCAAGCGCCTTTCCGGCCGTTACGGAGAGCAAAATGGGCGATGGATGAAGGTTACACTCAAGGCGTCGGTGTTCGCTTTCCTTGGCCTATAAAGGTAGAAGCTGTGGTTGAACACTCAACATAGAGTGCGGTGAAGCGAGAGCTACAAGCAAGGAAAGAAACTCCGGTGGTGATCGGAGAAAGGAGGAGGACGCCACTGTGAGCTCGCGCCGCCCACTGAGCTTGGGTCTCGTGTAGTCGGTCGGACGAAGCAAGAGAACCGCATACCTGAAGGGTGACGCGTGCTCTCGGCCACGGAAGAGCAGTGAGCGCGCGCACGCCGGCCGAGGAGCTCTCGGGAGGCGTAGTTCATTGTCCTCAGTCTACAGGTAACTTCTTTTCTTCTTTACCACATTTACGTGGTCTTATGTGCGTGTGAGATGTTGCTGCGATCTCGCCGGAGTGGTGTAGCTCGTGGCAGAGGCTTGGGGTCGTCAACGGAGGTGGTAGAGTGAGGTCAGCGCCGGACAGAACCCAGGAAAACGGGCGCGACCTCGGCCCGAGTCTTTCCAAAGGCGAGGAGCAGGAGCCTCACCAGCCTCTGTGACCTCAATAGGGCTACGTGTGACAAAAATGGTGAGAAAGAAAGGGAGAGAGTTTGAAGATAGAGAGTGAATAAATAAAAAAATTATATTTATATATATATATATATATATATATATATATATATATATATATATAGTTAATAGATTTAAAAGTTAATAAAATGAGTGTTAACTTAGTGTGACATATCTGTGTTAAAAACAAATAGTTCATTTTTGGGTTGGAATATTAGTTAAATATTGTGACAAATAATAATTAGCTAATAAACCATTTAAAAACTATAAATATGTCACAATTATTTTGATTAATTATGGAAGAAATAAGGTTGAGTTAGTTTACTTAGCCAAATTAAATTGGTTTAAGGTGACTTGGGTCCATATTGAGTTAGCTCGGGTATGGAGAGATATTAGTCATCTTGGTCAATTTAATAAGTGGACTTGGTTTGTAAACTAATCAAAAATTTTAACTAAGAGGATTAATCAAGCTCAAGGACTAATTAATCAAATGGATTAATTAAATTAACTTGTATAGTTAAAATGTTGAATGAAAGTTAAAAAGTTATTTAACTAAACTTAATCTTATAGAATAAGACAAGATTAAGTTAGGTGTTTAGCACGATTAAAGTTATTTAGTAAGGTTACTAAATATTCTAATGAGATTTGTTTTAAATGATCAATAATTAAGAAATTGGGTCCAATGGTTTAGAGGCCCGATGGGTCGGCTAAAATAACTCTTGAGACAAGTTTATTATTGAATTAATAAGAATAAGAATTTAGGGTACTAAGAAGGAACTAAACCCTAAACAGGGAAGGACCGTACATTCTAAGGGTCATTGCTTCCCAAATGACTAAAATGCTCTTCGATGGATAAAAGGGTTAAGGTCGAGATTAAACTATGAATTGGGCTTTAGAATGGGCCCAAACCAACTAAGTGATTAGAGATAACTAAATAGGGTTTAAAAATGACCAATGAAAGTTGCGTTGACTAAGTTTGACCAAGATGGACCTAAGGACAACTAAAGGGCCAAGAATCCCGAGAGATGGACCTTGTGGACCCGATAGTGGGCCTAGGCCCAATGAGACGAGTAGACATGCATAAGTAACTAGGGACTCGAGTAAAAATCTTGACTCTAATAGAACCTATGTATGCCAGGATACTCTGAAGACGTGAGGCACTCCAAGGGATCCTAGGAAGACTTTAGTCTCACCAGAGGTAAGTACACTTGCCTAGTTCCTACCGGTTTCGGCTTTCTTGGACTTGTTTATGTATTGATATCTTATGCTTAGTTAACATACATGCGTCATTATTTATTTTGGAATCCTATTGAGCATGTATGGTTGTTTACGGATGCTGGTGTCCCCTGCTTGCTATGGTCTACCGCTCGACTCGGTGGAGCTAGGGAAGCTCTGGCAAGGGAATGTTTAGGACGTGACACCTCAAGGCGTTTCGTCCGCCTTTCGAGAGGCAAATCTCTCGGAGGTCTTACCGCCGGTGGGTATGGTACATTGACCGTGTTAACACGTAGGAGAGGTAGTTCTACCCACCGCTAATCGAGGGTCGAACGACCAAAAGGTCATACTTACAGCAAATAGCTGGACACACTGTGTAAAATCCAAGAATTTTAAGAAAAATAAAGGTGTTAAAGTTTTCTTAAAATTAATTATTAAGTTAAATAGTTTTCCCTAGAAATTTAAAATGAGGAAAATTAGGTTTAAAGGGATTTAAAACACTAACTAGGGTTAATTGTGACCATAAGGACTTTATGGTAATTTTTAAAAGTTTGGGTGACTAACGGATAATTATTACCTATCACAGTGATTGACCAAAGAATAATTTAGAAAGAGATAGGGATCTCTGGGCAATATTCCGGATCAAACCTCTAATATACATTGTTTAACGGTCAGGATTAAAACATCACAGATGGGTGCTCATCGCGTAGCGTTATAACGACTCTTGTAGTTCCACGTGTCGAGCCTGGAACAAATCCATCTGGGAGGATGCTAGATCCAAGGCGCTAGAGAAAAAAATTATAAAGGGGTGACTCACAAGACGGGTCAATCTAGACCCTCATCTATGGATCGCTTTAAATCCGAGACAATGGATTAAATCGCCGCTTAAACCTACACACAATCCTAGCTTCGGCCGGATAAGATCGAAGTTACGATCCCAGGCACGATCGCTCTTCAGTAATCGTAACGCACCACCGCCACGCCATGGCGTGGTCGTTATGCATGGGAGAGGCCGACCGTTGTCGCCATTATCGCCAAGCTAACGTCTTGACGCCTCCTCTTCTCTTTCCCTTCTATAAAAGCATGGCCACAGCTCGAGGATTAGCATCGAGCCCTGGAGAAATCGGGCACCACCGCGAGAAGGGACTCCGACAGGACAGTGAACGGAGGAGGGAAGAGAGTTCCCAGTTGAGCTCGCGGCCATCCAGGAACTTCAGCAGCGGTCAGCGGACGGAGAAGGAGCCCCAGATGATTGAAGAGAAGACCTGCGGCTTGAGCTCACCGGAGAGTCAGAACGCACCTGACCGTCGCCAAGGAGCTCCCAGGAGGTGTCGGTTGTCGTCCACAGCTTCTCCGGTAAGTTTCTACTCCCTTCCGAGCTTTTAGAGTAGCGTGCATGTGTGAGGGCCGGGTTGAGTTCGTCAGAGATAAGGGTGGTGGCCGGCCGGGAACTTGGGCAAGGTGGAGAAAGGCGGGACGTGCAACCTCACAGGCAGTACGATGGGGGAGATCCTAGCTGAGCAGGGAGTGACGCTGGTGGAGCTCCCACTGCTGCTCGTTTCCTCGGCGATCTCTTCTCCTGGAGTCTCATTGTCGCGAGAGAAGAGAGAAACGAAAAAGATAAAAAAAAAAAAACAAAAATATAGAAATAGTAATTGTTTCAATTAATTCAGTATTAATTAATTAGTTAAAATAATTATAAATAAAAAAAAACTATATGGTTGTGACAATTAGTCTGAATAATAGTTAATATAGTTTTAATATTTTTTGAAACTTGGTTAGTGTGACATATTAGTAGAGTTATTTAAAGCTAATGGGATTAGCAAATTATTAAGAAACTTAGGAAACGTGACAAAACCAGAGATTAAAACCTAGGTTGCTTAAAGTGAATTAAAGGTTTTTTAATAAGATTTTAAAAACCTTACTAGTGTGACAAGTTAATGGAAATTATTTTGCGTGACATAATTAGTTTGACTAACTACATAGAATGATCTAAAATGATTTAAGTAACCTAGGTGGTGTGACAAGGAAAATTTAATCAATCTTGATTTGTCATTGTACTATGATCAAATTAATAAATATCCATTTGATTAAATAGACTTGGGTTAGTCTATCAAGTTGGGTTGAACCAACTTAAGGATTAGGTTAGTCACATGAATTTGGGCTAATCAACTAAAGTGTGTCAAAAGCAAACCAGCTAAGTTGACTAATGAGGTTAATTAAATGATTAACCTAAAGTACCTAGGTTAGCCAAGAACCACAAATCTGAATTGGGTCCAATGGCTTGAGGCCCAATGGGCTAGGCTCAAATGATACACTAGGAGCGAATTTTATTATTAACTAATAATAAAATAAAAGGCTAGAGCAAGGGGACCCTAGTAATATGGTCGGGCCTTAAACCTTAGGGTCATAGCCACTCAAATGACCAAAATGCCCTTCAAAGGACTAAGGTCAAGTTAAATGGTACAATGGTTTTGAAACGGGCCCAACTCAACTAGAGTGACTAGAAATGACTAAATAAAGTTTGGACACGACAAGTAGACTAAAGTTGACTAGGTTTGACTAAGTTGGTCTAAAAGTCAACTAAAGGACATAGAAACGGGAATAAGGGCTGGTAACCCGAGAGATGGTCCTTAGAACCCGTTAGTGGGCCTAAGCCCAACAAGAATGTAGGACATGCATGTGAAACTAGAAGCTTGTTGAAAACTTGACTCTAATAAGAGTCTATGTATGCATACTCTCGTGGGAGACGTAAGGCTGCTCCAAAGGAGTCTAGGGAAGACATTTAGTCTCACCACTTCCAGGTAAGTACCCTTGTCTAGTTTTTCTTGGACTTGCTTATGCACACTGATTTCTTATGCTTCTTTGATAACATACATGCGTCATTATTTATTTTGGAATCTTATTGAGAATGTATGGTTGTTTTCTGGATGTTGGTATCCTGCTGCTATGTTCTACTACTCCGGACTCGGTGGAGCTAGGAAGCTCCAATAAAGGAATGTTCAGTGATAGGACCCTGACTTTCTCGATGACCTTACCAGAGAAGCAAATCTGAGAGGTCTTACTGTCGATGGCGCGGGTACATCGACCGCAGTGTTAACACGAAAAGGTGAGGTAGTTCTACCGACCTGGCCTGAGGGTCAAACGATCGTCTAGGTCGTTCTTACAGCAAATAGTTGAACATACTGACCGGGAGTAAACTTTGAGTTCTCTTAAAACTCAATACAGCAGCCCGAGGGCTTTTGTATCGTGGGTCGCAATTCTCCCAGATTTGTTTGTGGTAGACTCCCAGGACTACTTTGTTGGTATTGTGATATCATTGATTGACATATTTTCTATTTGTGTCATTGTGACCCTGCAGGGGTACTTATTGGGCTTTCCATTCGAAAGCTCATGTGTTTTCTCTTCCTCTTTTATAGATTCCGAGGTTTAGGAGGGAGTGGAGCCTGAGGGGAGGGCACAGAGAGACCAGAGGTTTTAGGAGTCTCCTTTAACCTTAATCTTTTATTTTATGAGCATTGTTATATGTAGGACCCGTATAGGGACCAGACTATTATAGGGCCTACAGACCCTGATGACTCTATGTTCTTATGAACTCGAGTTTATTTTAATGATATGGATTGTTATCTGCTTATCACATTATTAGGCCTTGTATTCGAAGTTGAGTTTATCTCTACTTTAATACGGTCTGATGGCTGATCGCTCTCGAGGTCCCTAATCCGGGTCGCTATAATAATCGGCCGGGAGTGAACCTTGAGTTTTCTTTTGAAATCTTCTTACAAAGCCCGAGGGCTTCAGTAAATAGGGCCGTGACCTTTGATTTGTTTCTGTAGACTCCTAGCATTGTATTGTTGGTATTGTGACCTCATTGGATGACATATTTCCTAATTATGTCTTTGTGACCATGTGAGTGGTACTTACTAGGCTTTCCATTCAAAGCTCATGTGTTTTCACTTTTCCTCTTTTACTGCATTCCAAGTTTAGGAGGGAGTGGAGCCCTCGAGGAGGGGACACAGGAGATCCGAGGTTTAGGAGACTCCTTTATCTTTTACTGTGAGCATTACTATTTGTAGGACCCGTATAGGGACTGTGTGACTATTATAGGGCCTATGGACTGCTTGACTTTTATGTTCTTTTGAACACGAGTATATTTTATGTTATGGATTGTTATCCGCTTATCACCTTATTAGGCTTTGTATTTGAGTTGAGTTTGTCTCTCGCATGAATACCGGCCGGTCTGTTGATCGATGCATAGGAGGTCCCTAATCCGGGTCGGGCTGAGTGATGACATGGTGCTAGTATTGAGGTCGCATTAAATGGGCAAAAACTATAGCTTTCATAACTTCTAGAAGTCATGTCCTAAATCCTAAAAAATTATGGTATCGGATATTTATAGTAGTAAAAAATAACGTGTCTCTACAATAAATACATAGCATAAACGCTAACATGAATCTTACATATAGACAATTTAAAATCCATAAAACATAAACATATAGAATAAATGTTGTAATCCCCTCCCAAAAAATATAAGTAAAGGATAATTTTTATTGATCAAAAAATCGATGCATTTCATATTGATTACAATCTGACTATATATAGTAAAATGTGAAACCCCTTTATTTAAATAAAACTCAAAGGAGTATGAGAATACTCATTAATCTTTTTGTAAAAATGAAAAAAAAAGGGATAAAAGCCCCTAAAACAATTGAATTTCCAAATTCATCCTTCATGGAATTCATTATTTTAATTTTTAGTCATTGAGCAAGATCATGTTTGCCCATTTTATTATCCGAATATTAAACAACAAGTAAAACAACTTATCCTATTCAAATTCTTTTGTTTATTTCTAATTGAAAAAATGTATCTACCTTCCTTCTACAAATAAAAAAGATCATTATTGTCAAAAAACCCTTAACATAACATTCGCTGAATGACTAGCTACTTCCTACTCCTAAGTGAATAAGTCCTCCTAACGCTTAGTTAGGTTTTAGGTGCTCAAGATGTGGGCTTTAGTAAGGTAGTATTGTGAAGGCCTCCCTTTGGAGCTTCTTCTGTGCAAACTTTCTCTGCAGATACAGTGTCTCATGGTTTGTCCTACGCCCAACAACAAATGCTTGTACTCTCACACTTAATTCTGTGATGTTGCGCAGACAAATAACCTTTCCTAGTTTAAGATTATAATAACATTTGTAATAGGACGTATATAGCGAAATGGCGATTAAATCTCAACAAAGAGGGTTAAAAAAAGGGAAATTAAATTTGTGCGATACTCTACCAGATTCTTTTGAATGATTAGCTACCCGCCCTACTCCAACTAATCAAGCCTCTTAGTGCTAGCGTTAAGCTTTGGGTCCTCAAGATGTGGGCTTTATTAAGGAATCTGTGAAGGCATCCTTTGGAGCTGTTACAAACTTTCCACAGTTCTATGTGTCTCATGGGTTGCTCCTACGCCCAACAATTTGGCCGTACTCTCATAGGAATTTGTGTTTTGGCAGTAGACAAACTTTCCTAGTTTAGGATTATAATAACCTTGAGCTTGTAACTCTTCGAGTTTCCATTTTCAACTTCTTGTTGAGATTTAACCGCTTTTCTATCAATGTCCTATTGATCTAATTCTCAAAGATTGCTTTCTACCAAAGTCGTGCATCTCTTTTGGTACGAGACCGCATTAATGCCAAATTTCTTCCTTTATTTAAGTGTTCCTATTTTATTTTAGGAAGAAGAGGTGGGGTGACTTCGGAGCATATTTCCCATCAAGGCATTACCACGCTCACTACGATGTAGACAAGATGAGAAA
>JAGGNH010000173.1:0-91489 GCA_026586065.1 Dioscorea zingiberensis
TTTATAAAACATTTATGAGCGATATCAATGAAAATCTACAGGCGATCATAATCAAGTTGAACCGGATCAAAGGAAATATGGAGTGAATTGGATCGAGACATCACTCGATTGATTGAGACGTCAATACAATTATATATATGTTTCCATAAAAGGAGGAATATCAATACTACGTGATTGATTCAGTATTAGAACGAGATTATAATCTCGTCAAACTTGTAAAATATAAATCTATATTTTTGATGAATGAAATAAAGAACAATGTTTCGAATTCTTCACAATATTTAGTGAATATATTGTGTTTTTTTATTAAATTTATAATAGTTAGATCTTGCTCATATAAATAAAATACCATATTATAAAATAGACGATAGCATATTTTGATATATAACGGTGTTTAAGATTTATAGTATGAAACTCCTACAACAACTATAAACTTGAGATTAGTGAAAACTATATTTTCTTTCCCTTACTCTATTCCTTTAATTATTGATCAATACGGCATAATCTCTTTTATATGTGTTAAAAAAAATTCTTTCGAAAACATTTGAACCCGAAAAATGTTTTTTCTTTCGAAAAAGAATTATTAGGTCCACAACATCATGTGCATCAAAGGCTTTAGATCCTATGATTTTGTTATCAAAGAAAGGGCACCATAGCTTTCACAACCCACTATATTGTAGTGGTTAAGCACTAAGCGGCCAACCTTATCTTAGGGAAGTTCACTCGGATGAGGATGTAGATGAATAATAAGGATACCACGTGGAGGTGAGCCTACATTGATGTGTTTGGTTGGAGGGATAGGAAAAGAAGAGTTATAGTTTTTTTTTAAAAAATAAATTATATTATATTTAAATAGATTTGGAATTCAAGTACATATAATACAATCATGATACAAGAGTAAATGAGACATTTTGATCCAGTATACTAGTTGTACCGTTAATCTTCTCACTTCTCTCCAAGGGAGTGTCGTTTTTGAAGACCTTGTCACTCTCGTTGTGTAGTTTTCTCTTTATTTTTCTAATATAATAAGTTATATTAAATATTAATAGTGCAATGATTAAAAATATATATTATTAATATAATAATTAATGGTAATCTCAATTTTTAAAACATAACATTGTCTCACAAAATGTTTGGGTAGGTTGACACAATTAATAATATTCCATGATATGACAAAATTTAAATGTTTAATTAGGTAAATCTATATACTTAGTAATATTAAATATTAATAATTTTATAAATAATATTATATATTATCATATAATGCTAAAGAGTATTTAAATATAAAATAGTAATTAAGTATTTAAAAATTATTAATTTAATAATTTATGATAACTCTAATTCTAATCATAATATTCTTAATATATAGTTAAAATAATTAATATTAATAAATTATTAATGATTTTGGATGATGGAGATTGTTTAATTTTGGAGAAATGCTAAATGTGCCGACAAGACTACTACACGAATTCGTGTGCCGAATCTATTGATGATGTCTCGGGATGGCTATGTTGATGATCCCGATGTATCATTAACGGATTTGGCATATGAACTCGTGTAGTTTTATTGGCATATAAAGCATTACTCTTAATTTGGTATGATCATCTTTAATAATTAATAATTAATAATAATTTAAAAATAATTTAATAATTAATAATATATATATTTATTAAGTTAATTAAAAGGGATGAGAGGGTTAAGGATAACTTAAAGCCAATGTGGCCACTTAATAACACTTTTTTGAAAGGGTTTTTTTGTGTGTATATCTTTGAAAAAACATGAACTTGGTATCACCTCCCATTAATTTTATAATTATATTTATATCCTTGGGTCTCATCATCCTAACCTATTATCTCTCTCTCTTACATTTTGTTGTTTTCGTTTCAAGAAGGAAAATAAGATGGATGAACAAATGAATGAAAGATTTCTTTTCTTTCATTTGTTTTTATTTATATCAACAAATCATCTGCATATTATAGGGATGAGATTTTCTCGTCTACGTTACTATCACACACCGAATTCTTTTAAATAAGTTTACTCTCATGGCGATTGAGAGCATCGTCAATAGAATGTTTGGCATAAATTGCTTTTCAAATGAGTGTAAAAAATGTAAACCAATTGCAAAGAGAGATGTATTCCTTGGTATCTATCAACCATGTATCTTTCTCAACATGCTTTCCAAGATAGGTAAGAACAAAAGCATTGAAGAATATTAATAAAAATCACATGATGTCAAATAAGGAAAGAAAAATTCTACAACAAGTCTTCGAGATTGTGAGTTGTGAGGCAACTAGAGTCTAGTTCCCGTAATTCAAGTCTCCATAACAAAACAAAAATATATTCTCTGAATTCATCACCTTTTAAAATCCTTTTTATCTAGTTCTATGAAATTAAATCATTATATCTTTTACAAATATAACAATAACAATTAAGTCTTAATCTAAATACTTAGATGAGGTCTATATGAATTTTTACTACATAGGCTACACGAAGATAAGATCAATATCTTTTACAAATATATCTCTAAAAATATAAAATTTAGAATAATTAAAATATCTTTTGGGATATAAGTGATATTTTTTTTTGTCCATAATTTACATCTAACCGGAGTTGTAGCGCTGGATGGTCTTTGGGTTAACAATTATTCATGATTTATAATTGTAGGGGTAGTATATATACAATCAAATGAAAAACTTAAGGTCCAAATTTTTTAATAAAAATATTCTAAAAGATTTATTTCTTTCATACACTTGTTCTGTTGTTCAACTCATGATAAGTTTTAATTTAGGAGTAAAGTTATTTTTGGTCCATATAATTTGACCCAATGTTTATTTTTGTTCTTATACTTTAAAAATCTTCGATATGGTCCCTCTACTTTAAGGTTTTTGTTCAAATAAGTCCTTGGTGCTGACATGATAGCACAGGACCCAGGTGGCATATGAGCTGAATACGGAATTTTTTATCTCATGTGGCATGCCATCATCATTTAAAAAATTAATTTATTTGAAATCTATTTTGTCATGCCATGTCAGCATGCCACATCATTGTAATCTTGCCATGTAAGCTGCCACATCAGAAATACTAGCTTTATATGTTGCCACGTTAGCATTAGGGACGTATTCAAACAAAAACCCCAAAAAATAGGGACCGTATCGAAGATTTTTAAAGTACATGGACGAAAATGAATATTGGGTCAAAGTATATGGACCAAAACTGAGGTTTATCCTTTAATTTAAAAATATATAATTATTTTGTAATTTACTAATATCAAAATTCATGTGTATGATATAACAAATCATACTATCAAAATAGATCCTTGGGTTATGTTTTTTGTATTTTATTATTATTTTTTTATGGTTTAAAATTTATTTAGCTTTTGTGTGGGACTTTTTCATGATTTATTCATGGACAAATGAACAAAAGGTCTCTGAAAATAGTAAGTAGTGACCTCCCTCCCCCATTATTTGTTACACCCTCAAACACATTTATCTCAGAGATTAAATGATCATTTGCGCATTGTAGCAGGGACCGTTAATTAACCATTCTTCTATTTCATTGATAAAATATTTATTAAAAATAACAAATCAATTAAAATAAAGCAATGAAAACGTGTGTCCCTGTCCCATCAAGCAATCTATTGACTTTTGGATCCTGATTCAGTGGGCCAAAAGGAATGGATCAGAAGGAATCTCCATCGCCACTTGTGAAAATAATAGAATGCCACTTGTAATTCATATTTGTTAAACTAATAACAAGAAGCACTTTCCTAGTGCTTTAGCCACTGATAACCAAGAGTGCTTCCTCTAAACCACATCCAAACTCATCATTATCATCAAAGAAAATATGTAAAGAAAAGATGGATATTGCAGCATCATTGAACAAGCAACACACACAAAGTAAGTGTAGACTTATTCTATTCATACTTTTTTTTTTTTAATATAATACAAACACGACAAACACTATGGGAGTTAAAAACCGTGTATAGACAAAGCATTTCGATCGCATGTTAGTTCGAATACATCACTCGGCGTCTTAACTCGAGCATGTTAGTCGCACAAAATATCACCCAATGACGAACTTAATCCTATTAATCCATAGGAGAACATCACTAGCCTAATTCTCACCTTATAAAAGTGAGGATTCAATCCTGAATTCTTTCATAGGAGAACTTTAAGCTTTAACAAGGGACCCAGATATCAATAAACTTGGTCATTGGATGCCGTTTATTATTCTATTCTATTCATACTTTAAAAAATAAAAATAAATCATAAAATATATATTAAAGAAAGTTTTTTTACAGGTATACCAGTAAAATAATTGATATTATTTATATATTTTAAAAATCATAATTGCGATATACCTTAGTTTTTCTGTTTATTGGGTATGAAAAAACTATAATGCTACTTACAAATATATTTTTAAAATTTTTATTTAATTATAAATTTATAAATATTAAAAAAAATATGAAATTGAAAATAATTGAAATTTTTTAGGGATATAAGTTGTAATTTTTTGGTCCATAATTTATATTTAACTATAGTTAAATTTTTAGGTTGACTAACTGTTTGAATATTTTAACAGCATGTATATATATATATATATATATGGAATCAAATAAAAAATTTGGTGGTATATTTATAATTATAATTTTTTAAAAATATATACGAAATTAGGATAGTTTTGAGGGTACAAACAATTTCCTCTAAAAAATTAGGATGTGATTGAATTGACTTATATAAAAATATTATTTGTATTATTATTTTAAAGTGATCCTCTCGTGAGTTCTTTGTAAACAATTTTTTGTTTATATGTGCCACTGCAATGCAAAGGTATTTATAAAAAAAAATTTCTCTTCAAAAAATAAGAATATTTTTGTCCATAAAAATAGGGGAAATTATTTAATAGTCCCTAGCACTATTTGTGCACTATCTGCCTTTATACCCTACCCACCCAAAATACTATTTACACTAAATCCCTATACACCCTCAGCCAAGGGCATAATTAAGTAACTATTCAAGAATAAATAGTTAAATATCTATAAAAAAATAACCAAATATTTTTTTAAGCTCCAAAAGTACTCTAAAAGCACTTGCCAAACAGTTCTAAAAATCCTTGAAAATTATTGGCTAAGGAAATGTAGTAGAATAGGGTGTATCGTGAGGAGGCACCAACTTATGTATTCTATAAATTTTATCTTCTTACCAATAAATATGATTTATCCGGCTTCCGAAAAAATATATATATATTTTTCCAAATTTTTTTTTTGAAATCAAAAGCATTCAAAAAATAATAAAAAATTGCTTAACTTATAAAATAATTATTTAACTCTAAAGAAATTAATCCAAACATATTCCTAACGCAACATCATTGAATAAGCTCATGGAAATATACCAACATTTATTTATTAAACGATGTCATCATTGAATACGCTCATGGATATATACCAACATTTATTTATTAAATGATGTGATGTATTATGTCTATTATCTTGAAAAAGTTTGATATTTCTATTTCAGAGAAACTCTAACAAACCTAAATTTTGGAATATTTTTAGACTTATTTATTTATTTGGCTTTGGATCAAAATATTGGTTAGCAAGGCCTTAAGGCCATTAGTGCACATTGTTTTGGTGTTGGATGAAATTAACTTAGAAATTTCATTTTTTAAAACCAATTATTTATTTATTTTTAAAAAATTAAAGAAAAGTTTTTTATGGAATTATTGTTGAAATTAAACCAATTTATTTTATTTTCATTTATTAATGACATGTAAGTTTATTATTGGTTGTTATTTTAGAGTTAGATTTTCATTTACTAAGCCTTGTCTTTATAAATAGTAAATACTAATAAAATTAAGAATAAAAATAGAAAAATATCGTGATCATAGTGACGATTGGTTTTGAGGTCTTCTAAATATCCTTGTTAATTAGTTTTTTTTAGAAGTGGATAAATTATATTTATTTAATAATAATAATAATTAATTTCAAAATACAAACTCATCTAGAGTGTATAAAAAAAAAACAAAAATTCAGTTGAGAGCCCTCCTCTTGATTGAGTTTGGTAGTGTTGTCTCAAACTCCCTCATGGTCAGCTTGGGTCCATGTTATGTCATCCTCAAAAGCTTCGCCTCGTGATCGTGTCGTCGATTGGCTACAAACCTGTTCTCTTCACTAGGTTATGTCTCGTCTCTAGTTTCGGTTTTTTTGGAGATTAGAGCTGCATTCATCCATAAAAATATGAAAAAATAGATATCAGAATGATTATCGAAAAACAGCATTGTTTGTCTGCGAAATATTGCATATTTTCTTTCGTCCCAAATATTTCAAGTGATTTCTTGGTAAATAGTTGTTCACATGTTTTCATACCGCAATAAGAAAAACTGTTCTTCAAAGGCAATTAGTTTTTATTAGATCTAAAAACTTTGAATGTTTATATGAATGTGTTATTTGATTAAGTGATATTATAAAACTATTCTTTATCAGTGAAGCTTCGCATAAAGTTGTTAACTTTGGAGCTCGTGGGCTAAGGAGAGGATTGAACGGCCAAGACTCCCTGTCAATACGTTAATGATGAAGCTCGAGAAAAAAAATCTAAGGTGCAGTACCCATTTGCACTGGTCCACTGGATAGTGGATATCCTGTGGAATATCCATAAGCACTTGGACGGTGGATCATCCATGCTAAGCTATGGAGGAGGAGAGGTGTAACTAGTGGATCAGATCAAGCTCAATCATTTGTGCATGCATGCACTGCCTCAAGATTGATGCTTCTTTTGTCAGATGATCAGTTTGATCATGTTCAGAGTATCTTCTATCTTCTCGAAATGTTCGAGATCATGATGTTGATAATCTCGAGAAAAAGTTAATGAGTATCAATAAGTTAGAATATCTATTTTGTAGGATGGTAATGCAATGATTAAACTTCTCCTAGGGATCGAGAAAGATCTTGATCAACAAGAAAAAGTGGCCGATGAAGGTTGGAGTTTTTCAAGTGATTTTGAGAGAGAGATCGTTGCAATCGGACTCTTACAACCCGTTCCTTGATTTAGCATAATCAATGCCTCCTTCTGAGATTGACCTCTAGGGATTGAATCTTGCAGAGATAAAAACAGTTGATAAAGAAGATTCGAGCTCATGCTCGGAGGATCGAGCCTCTAACATTCAAGTCAAGGACTCAAAATGGAGAGGAGAGGAAAAACTCATAGAGGATTCAGAGAAAGAGGAAGAGATGCTCAGGCTAATGTTGAATTTGAGTGAAATCCAGATTATCTTCTTTGTGAGCTGATGACCTTTTATAGCTTGAAGATCCTTACCTGTCAGCTTTTTAGTGCCTTCTAGAATCATCCTCCACCTTGAGTTCTCATCTCAACACTTATGATCATACTATGTGTCTTCAGCTATTTTCCCTTGTAACATAGAGTAATAAAAGATTTGTTATTGTCAATGTGGAAAGAGGATTGAAATTTCTTTATAGCCCCACTATATACGTACCAAGGGTTGTACCCACTAGTCAAATATATATCATGCTATTATCAATGCCTCTATCTTTTATTGAATAAATGATTGTGGTTTATCCATCTTAGATGTATAAAAAATATATATATTGATACGAGTAAAACTAAGAAAACATAGTGTACACGCATCCTGAATCTCGGCCTCCACATGTCGAAGTCAACGCACGCCCACAAAGGTAACACAGTCCCAAAGGAGCCGCCATACCGTCCCATGCTAGGGTACGGTCTCCATCACCTTAGAGACAAAAGGGTCGTCCAGACACCCTCTCTGATAATGGCGGATAAAACCCCCAAAAGGTGATGAGACATAGCCCAGTTCCCAAGAAGCTCCAATAATATAAAGGGAGAGATCTCGAATGGAGGAGGGTAAGCTAATTAATTCTCAACAATACTCTTTTGGGACTCCCTCTCTTTCTCGTCCCCTCATGCTAACTTGACTGTCATAGCGAGCTTGGGCATTAGGGCCCTCCCCCTCTTAGTGGTGCGTGTTCTTGTCCCTTTTCAGATAAACTATTCTAGAGGACATCTTTGACATCATCTTCAACTTGAGAAAATTTTATTTGTTGGTCTGAACCGGAGACAGACCCTGTCAGAACCGGTTTTCAGCTAAAATTTATGATATCAATAAACACTTTTAATGTTTTAATTTAAAAAATAAAAAATTGAAGAAATTGTATCAATTCATTTTTAATTTTTTTTAAACAATTCTCTTTTTATTCTATTACTCAACCATCAATCAAAAATTCTCCCCTTTGGACCATCTCATCCCAAACGTGTAACTTCTTTTTTATGAATAGACATCAAGCAAACAAAACATGTCTAATGCGCGTTAGTACCCATTTCTTTATTTAAATTTGTTGGAAATGTATTTGACCAAATGAAGACCCTCACCCAATCCAACATCATCAAATTGAATTATTCTATATGGTCATGTTCCAAGAGTGGCAAATATCAAATACACCATACTCTCACCTCACCTTTTTCACCTCTCACTTCTGAATGAATGAGTACATATGAAAACCTAGAGCTTTGACACATTCTCTTTAATGTTTTTTTTTTCTAGTTCTTATCACAAACAATTTTAACACGCATATGTTTACTATGTATTGATGTATTTAATCTTAAACAACACAATTGTAGAGCCAACTTTTGTTCTCTCTAAGGCACACTATCTTTTGAATCAACTCTAAAATCTCCACAAGCGTCCGTACACTTCATAGAGCAAAAAAAGTAAAGTTCAACAGAACAAGACTTCTTTAGCTTTAGGTCAACCATGTCAATTATATTCTCAAAAGTACTTTTAAGTGGGAAGGCAGCGAAGGTACGTGTTCATCAAGTTGTCGATGTTCATCAAGTTGCATGACACTTGGTGAAAAACAAGTTATTGAGAAAAAAAATATAGTTTTTCTTGAAAAATAAATCAAAATATTTAGAAAATAGAAAAAAAGGGAATCATAGTTTTTTTAAGTGGATAAATTGTGTTAATTTAAAATAAAAATTCAAAAATTAAATACTTCTATTTTTAGTCCAATCACCAATTCCAGATTTTTTTTTGAAACAATTGATAAACCATATTTTATTTAATTAAGAGGTTTATTATATCATACCTCGTAATACAAAGATACATACGTAGGTAATTTTCCTTCTTTCGCCACAAAGAACATGTCTAGTCTTTTTCCTATCTCCAATGCTTCAATTCGAGTCCCTCCCTAGGTATCCCCATCAGATTTCTTGATAGTAAACGGTTGTGTTTATTCCACCAGCCAGTTCTGTAAGCTCTCACAAATGGGTTATTTCAGTACATTTCTATATCTTTGGTTTGTCGGAGTGAAGAATGTTGTAGAAAAAGTGTGTAGGTGGAAGATGGATTTTAGTAGAGATGAAATCTTGAGGTCGCTACAATGTCTGTTTATGCAGAAATTAGCTCCCCACCACTCGTAGAATACAACTGGTTACCTGGGCTAATTTCTTTTTAGGAGCAACCAACTTTCTTTCACTCAAGGTTGTACTAACAAATACGGAAACCTTTGAAAGCTCGAAAAATAAAAATGCTGGAAATCTGACTTTTGACGCTTCAGACAAGACCAAAACTCAGGTAACGCCTTTGTATATTATTGTAGTGCCGAGAGTGAGTGCTCGGTGGTAAAATTGTTATGAATCGTCATGCAAACTCACAGCCATATATAGCCACCATAACCCATCACGTTAGTTGTCCTTCCAATGTTAAGTAATTTTCGGATAAGACATACCCCATCATCATTTAAAGAATTGCCCTTCCACAGAATACCCCTTGATTAGTATGAAATTTCAAGCCTTTTCAATGCTTTTCCTCTCCTTCTTTACACCTTTCATAAAATTCTTTCATAAAAATGATTTCATAAATATACTTACATATATATCCAACAAGTTCAAAGTGGGGTGCTTGGACTTCCATAAACCTCTACTTTAATGTTTTGACTTTTAAAAACCAAGTGGAAATTCGCAAAATTAGACTTAGATAGTCGAATTCTTCTTTCACTTCCAAGAAACAAACATCAAAACTATACGTGTTTAAACTTTTAAATCACTTCGCTGCCCAAATAAACATGCCATGAAATGCATAATTCATATGGAATCCATTACTTTTATCACTTCTATGACTTTCAAAATGAGACTAAGAACCAAAACATTTTAAACGTAGTGAGAATATAAGCAAAGTATTAAAATCTAAAATATTTTTTATATATATTATATAAAACCCTATATGATAAATAAAAGAAAAATTCTATCTTTTTAAAGATAAATATATGCAAATAAATACCATTTTTCATAAAGAAAGTTGACTAGTCCATTCTCTTTTCATTAAAGAAAGGTTGTGAATTCAAACTACAATCGCGATGTCTTCTAAATGAATCGTCTATTTATATATATATATATATATATATATATATATATATATATATATATATATAGGTCAATGAATACTATTATTCATTTATGCTATTTTATTTTAGTAAGATTGAGAAAGTATTTTTCAATCCAACATGGATGGAAAGAACATTTGTTAAATACTGTAATAGTTTACTGTCTTATATTTTCATTGACCGTATTTATCATTCATCTTAAATGCATTTAAATTTTTATAAAAATATTTTACGTAGAAGTTAAATTTCTTTTACCTTTAAAATAAAGTATTTAATGATACTTGGCCACAAAATATACTTAAAATCTATTAATGCTTAATTCTATTTTTCAATGCTTTCCATCCATATGACTAGATTCCTAAAAATACTCTCCAAAACGCTTTTCCCAATGACGCATTTATCTTAAATAAATAAATGATAAAATCGACTATATTATATATATATATATATATATATGGTGTATATTATAAAAAACTATGAGATTTTAGAGGTGCATATGAGGCTAAAACCCAAAAGAGTGGAGCAAATGGGTTTATCAAAAGTTGGACAAAGTTTGGCGTGATTTGTTGTTGGTTTTGATATTAATAGCCACCTCGGCACAGACGAGACTTGCCATGTTTCCTGAGATTCTCATATCTTTATGGGTTATATACACCAAGCTGCAAAGAAAAGCAGTATGGTATTTGCTGCACCATTCCATTCCAAGCATCTTTTCTTCTCTAACTTCTCTCTACAATACTCTCTCTCTAGCCCTAGATTTGATATTAACTCCAGGCCTCTATACTTTTAGTCAGAGAGTGAAATAGACCCCCCACTAGGTATACCAACGGCACACATGAAAGAAGCATGCCAACCATCACTTCAATTCTATTAATTAAATGCTCTAAATCTTGTTGTTTAATTAGCTACTCATACATCATGTGCTAACTTGTAACCATACATGCATTTTCATACTATCATTTCTATATATATTTGTTATCATGTCATAACTCTAATATACCTTTTAGCAGTCATCTAGTTAATGAGCTTCACTTAAGCTTGGTTGTTATAAAATTCGTTAATTTTCGTCCATGTTTGTTCGTCAAATATATATATATATATATATATATATATATATATATATATATTGTGAAGGTGAATAAATCTCATTTATTGATATATTAAGTATTACATAACGGATTACAATACTATAAGATGTGAGACATTAAAGTGTTGTGTAGAGTCCGGGACTTAAAATGCATTTTTCTCCATCACTGCCATCCCAGCTGCTTTGTAGGGATGTCGTCGCCTCAAAAGCTTCATCCTTCTTGTTCCTTCTTGCCGATGGGGATGGGTTTAGCCTCCGTCAAAATTCCAAACCACGCCTCACTGTGCTCTCTGTCACATCCAACTTCATTCACTTAGATGGTCGAGCCGCATCAAATCAAGTTTCTTTATATATATATTGTTAGAGCTCTAAAACCTACGGGATTAGATCCGATTCGTATCAATCTGCTGAGATTTGTATTTGATTTTGGCGCGGACTCTGTAGTTGATGATGGATGTGAATCTCACTCTTCTAAACACGAGAAGGAAATTGTAATGTGCAAAGAAAATCGACCGGGAATGGGCCTTTCGCCTCGGATTCAAATCGGCCTGGCTGCTTATGGAGGAATTGAGAACTATGAGAGGGTTTCTTGGGTCAATTATCTTCTATCTCTCGATTTTCCCACCTCCCTTTCTTATATAGTGTTACTGGAGTATATGGAAAGTTATCTTACCCATCAATTGGGTATAGCGAGAACTGGTTAAATAATGTACTGCTTTCTCAACCGATGTCCAATCCCATTTAAGAGGAAAGCTATGTCATTTAATCTTCTAAACGACTGGGCTTTGCTGAAAAATATCTCTGAGCATGCATTTTATTCCTCTGCTATTAATGCTCCAGTTCCGCTACCCTTCCGCTTACCCATACGGAGAATAATTTTGGTAGGTTTTGGGGTCAACATTTGTGGAGGGCTAGGATAACGATATGTGTTCAATTTTGTGATTTAACTGGTGGTCATTTGGGATTAAGTGTCATGTGGGTGAATCGTTTTATACGATTCATGACATCGACGGTCATGCCAAATATAAAATCCATATCTATATATATATATATAGTCATGGATTTAAACCACATATGTTTATGAATTAAAATATAACACAATAAGTTCGAAAGTACATAAGCTCACCTGTAGAATCAACTCCTTAGCTCCAATTCAAGTGATTTGGGTCCCCATCTTATTATGCATTTCCACATGCTTCTTTCATAAAAAACTAGGCTTTGTTTTCTGATGAGAAATTCTACTTCTACTAACTTTTGATTTCACTACCACATGTGTTGTACCAAATCAGTATAAGAAAGAAAATTAATATCAAAAAATCAATTTTTGTATAAATATGTTGTTTATTATTGAAACATCTTTTGTTTCTTTGCCTTAATCCACAAATGTCCCCTATAATAGCAAAAGTTTACTAGGTCTCATACCATTACTTATGCAATTTGGTCCACCTGGATTAGACCCTTCGAATGCCCATCGGTGATGTGAAAAGCATGTTGTATGCTTCTGACTATTTCAGAAAATTTGGAGCATAGAAATATATAGACCTCGGCTACCAAAGGACCATTGGTCTAGCGCAGACTTATCCCATATGTACCGGTAATTTTTTCATTGAGCATGTTTTCAAGTCCCCTCAGTCCTAAAATTGGGGGAACAAATTGTTTGGTTGAATAAAAAGTTTTGAAAAATTTGGAATTTTTTTAAGAAAATTTTTAAATCAAGTGTATTAATGATAAGATATTGATGTGTATCTTCATATATCATTGGTGGGTTATATCTTTAAATCTTAATTAAAGATTTTGGCCATCAATTTTTTTTATGGGGAATTGTATTGAGCTATCCTTCGAGGATAACCCCCACAATCAAATCATATATGTATGCGTTCTAGCTCCTCACATCCAGACACAAGACGACTTATAGTCAAGGTCAAATATTTTAATCTAAGACCATCAGCTTTTGACACGCCAGTTTGGGGAGATCTTTATGGCCTATGCCAAACAAATAATAAATAGCCAAATAAAGTAAGTATATATATATATATATATATATATATATATATATATATATATATAAACATAGTATATATTTTCTGATAACAATATTATGAAACATACAAAGAAATCACCATAGGTGCTCTATAATGTCTATAATGTCATGCTAGTACTAAAATATAAGTTTAAAACCATATATATATTTATAATGTCAAAACATACTTGACACTTTGTAGAGAAGTTTGAAGTTTATGTTTTTATAATACTTTCTTTGGACTAATAGAAGGATATAAGCTTTAGAAATGTTGGTTTAATCATAATGATCTTAGAAAACACTCAATCTTACTTAGTGTGCCAAAGTCAATATACAAAAACCAAATCTAAAGGTGCAGGCACATTCACTCAGACCAAGTTTTCGAAAAGTGAAAACTAAGCCTACATTATTATAATACTAAACTATGCAAAGTCAATTAAGGAGTGAAAATATTATGTCTCTTTAGACTCTTTCAATAGAAAAAATTAGATTAAGCTTAAGAGCCATTGTTATGCATTAATGTAAGGGCTCCATGGATCTCACACAATCCAAGACTCTGAGAATATACTTAGAACATACGAGTCTTGACATTCCTATTCTGGAGGGAGATAAAAAAGGGCGTAAAAGTAATATTAAAATTATCATCCAAAAGCAGCATACAACCATTGAACAATAAGTGTCTTCTTGTGGTTATCATTATCAAATTATCAAAACTACACACTTTCTAGTCTCTTGGAGGAGTAAGTTAAACAAAATATAAATCCAACACTCATGCTATTAGCTTTTTCTTCTTTCTTTTTTGTCAAAAGATCACTTAAAAAGTTGATGGGCTTGGAACCTCACTTTCTAATTCCTCTTGTACCCACATGTTATTATATTAGATTAATCTCTTTATATTATCTTATTCTTCAAAAAAAAAAAAAACAAAAATCCTCCACCCAATACTCTTAACTGGATCAAGTGAGTATGAGTAGAAGTCTCATTTCCTTGGATGGGATTTCAAGTTAGTGGAAGTTAGCATTTGTTGATCGTTCTTTTCAACTGAAATTAGAGGGGACATCAAAACGAGATGGAAAATGAAGTTTTTATATGCCAAACCTCCACGATTTACGCTCACCTTTCCAATGATACAAAAAAGGATGAAAATGAGTTTCAAGTTAGAAAAATCATCGAGATACTGACTAAAGTGGGGATGTGTCACTTCCCAACTTTAACGCATAAATGAACAATCGAAATGTCAAAGAGTAAATCAAATTCCCGCTTTCGGTTGACTTCCCCGCCAATCCTTAGTGTAAAAGTTTGAAATTATGACGACGATTGAAGTGCGCTTTGAAGTGTTCTTATGCTTAAAATAAAAAAAATAATTTTTTCCCCTATATATGTTGAAGTTGGAATATGTGGGCTTATATTTGCTGTAGAGCATAAGTGGGCAGTAAAGCCAAAGTAGGCGATGTCAAGTGAGAGGGAAAGTGGAGCTCGCGAAATAGGGTTGATGCATGTGTTTGGGGCAGCGCCCAAGCATGTGACACGTGCAAGTAATGGAGGGTAATTTTATAATTTCAATACATCTAGGGTTTAGATAAATACACATGATGTAATCTTAATTTTGATATAATGAAAATTTCACAAGCCGCTTACTATCATGGATGTAGTACATTATCACAACCAATGTGAAATTCTTGATTTTTTGCTTGTTTGCTTCACTATTCACATAATCACAACAACCTTATTTTATAAAGTTATAATCTTAATATAATTCATATTTTTTTGAAGTGTTTTTTCCTGTGGAAAATGTTAATAATACAATTTCCAGGTATTTAAACTTCAAATAAATAAACAGTGGGTGGTTGGAGTAGAATGCTCTCCCACTCTGTGCATTATAATCATGGTAAAATAAATCTCATAACTCCTAGAAAAAGGCATTCAAAGAAACCACCACCACTGCCACAGTGCCACCCAAAACTCTTATAAATAGCAGTTCATACCCACTCTTCTTTCAAGCCTCTCTGTTCCATTACTCCCTTCTCCCAAACCAAAATGGGTGTGAGTTCCAACAAAGTAGAGAGCCTCCCAAACACCACTCCATACCTTGAATCAGATACTTCCAATATCAATCCTAACAACACAGCCTCTAGAGATCCACACAAGGTTTCCTTGCCACCAAATAAGACCACTTTCCAATCCATCAAGCAAAGGCTTGGTGAGGTCTTCTTCCCTGATGACCCTCTCCACCAGTTCAAAGACCAGTCTCCATTCAAGAAGCTCATCCTGCACTCCAATACTTGTTTCCCATCTTTCTCTGGGGACCTGATTACACCCTCAAGCTTTTCAAGTCTGATGTTGTCTCAGGTCTCACCATTGCTAGTTTGGCCATACCTCAAGTAAGCAAACAAATTAAACAACAGTGTTTCAAGTCTGATGTTATGTTGTTCTTATAACTTCCTTTCTTCATTTGTAGGGAATCAGCTATGCAAAACTTGCAAACTTGCCTCCCATTATTGGTCTATGTGAGTCCTCTTCTGTTGTATTATTATTATTATTACTAACTATGAGTTTCTTTCAAATGGACTATGAACTCATATACTTGGGATAAATTCATGCATGCAGACTCAAGTTTTGTGCCACCATTGATATATATGCTGTCTTTTGGGAGTTCTAGGAGACCTTTGCTGTTGGACCAGTGTCAATAGCATCTTTGGTCATGGGGTCCATGTTAAGGGGAGGTGGTGTCTCCAGACCAGGACACTGTACTCTACCTTCAGCTTGCTTTCACTGCCACCTTCTTTGCTGGTGTTTTCCAGGCTTCTCTGGGTCTTCTAAGGTGAAGGGTCTCTCCCTTTATTCTCTACCCACTAAGCTCACTATCACTTTAAACATTCAATCAGCGTCACTGAGTTAATGATTCCTTCCAAGTTAATTCAAGTCTGGATGGTTCTTTTGTATTGTTGTTTTAGGTTGGGGTTTGTGGTTGATTTCTTGTCAAAACCAAACACTTATTGATCTTCATGGGAGGAGCTGCCATTATTGTGTCACTTCAGCAGCTCAAAGGCTTGCTTGGTATCACTCACTTCACCACTAAGAGATGGGATTTGTGCCTGTCATGGAATCAGTATTTGAGAAACATCAGAGGTAACAAAATTATTAAAGATTATGATTCTAATAATCTTAGATAATTAAAATCAAAAACATGTTTTAATTTTTTAATTTTTTAATGTTTTGTGATTCTGTTATTTTATGGCCATTTATTTCTGTTGCAGTGGGCATGGCAAACAATTTAATGGGATTCTCTTTCTTGGTTTTGTTACTTCTTGCAAGGCATATTGTAAGTTCATCTTCATCTCTTCTTTAATTTAACTTTAATTAATTTTATGAAAGAAATGGTGATTTGAACTTGGAAAACTCTGTGCAATCAATTACTGTCATTCTTGCTACCTAATTCCTCCCAACTCATTGATGTCAAACTTCACTGGACCTACAACCACACTAATTACTATTTACCTGTACAGTACGAATGATCTTCACCATCACTACAAGACTTGTAGATTATAAACAATGGTTCTGGTTAATTCAGGAAGTAGAAAATGAAATAAAGGGATGTAGATAATAAGATAACACCAACTCACTATGTTGTTTATATTAAAAATAGCGAGACTTGTTGGGAAGTGGAACTTCTCCTATTTATTGACAAACAATGGCATGTGGGGGAATTCAGTGATCTTCCAAGACTTTCTTTTACATTAAAGCTGCAATTCTATGAAACTCAGAGAATTTGGATATAATTTCATTTCGAATGAACGACATTAATGAAGTAAAAATCTCTCACCGGCTTATTTCCTTCAAAACAAATAATAGATCCTAAGTGAAACTGTAGCGTCATTGATCCTAAATTATGAGATTAAATGCAGTATTAGAACCATATAAAGGATACTTGAACAATAACAACAATTCTGTGAATTTGGTTTAGTTTTGTGCTTAAACTAATGTTTGAATTACTTGTTATGGAATACAGAGCATGAGGGAAGCCCAAGCTGTTCTGGGATATCAGCAGCAGCTCCCTCTAACTTCAGTGATCCTCTCCACAACCATTCTCATTCATTTTCAAAGCTCAAAAACATGGCATCAAAACAGTACAGTCCTACTCCAACAAACTAGTATCTCTAGTTTTTAAGTTTATGCCATTCATTCTCACACAAAGTTTCTGAACAGATTGGGCATCTGGAGAAAGGACTGAACCCTCCTTCTGCCAATTTGCTCTACTTCAGTGGAAGTTACTTGAGTCTGGCTATCAAAACAGGAATTATAACTGGGATTTTGGCTCTCACTGTGAGAATATACATAACACTGCTCGAACACATGTTTTGATTTGTGAACTTTGGCTCAAATTTCTCGCCAAACTTTTACAGGAAGGCATAGCTGTTGGAAGGACCTTTGCTTCCTCTGAAGAACTATCAGGTTGATGGAAACAAAGAGATGATGGCCATTGGGATCAAGTGAACATGGCTGGCTCTTTTTGCTCTTCATGCTATGTCACAACAGGTAAATAAACAATAATACTACTGATAACTTCAGATTGAATTAAAAACACAAAAACTTTGATTCTGAGATTTTTCTGATATGAATTTGCAGGATCATTCTCAAGATCAGCAGTGAATTACAATGCTGGTGCACAGACTGCAGTCTCTAACATTGTGATGGCATCAGCAGTGATGTTCACAATGTTGTTTCTGATGCCACTGTTCTATTACACACCAAATGTTATCTTGTCAGCCATCATAATATCCGCGGTCATTGGGCTCATTGATTTCCAGACTGCACTCAAACTATGGAAGGTGGACAAACTTGATTTCTTAGCCTGCATGTGTGCCTTCTTTGGAGTTCTCTTCATCTCTGTCCAGATGGGTCTCTTGATTGCAGTAAGCCTTTTTCATAAACTCAGCCAGTTTCAGAAATGATTCAGAGCAAGTTTTTTAATGTTTTTTTGACTAATTTTTATACAAAAATTTCTCTTTAGGTGGGAATTTCTATGTTTAGAATTCTATTACAAGTGACAAGGCCAAACACCGTGATTTTGGGGAATATTCCAGGGACTCAAAGCTATAGAAATATGGGGCAGTATAGAGAGGCTAGGAGAGTTCCTTCTTTTCTCATTCTCAGCATTGAGTCTCCCATTTACTTCACCAATTGCATGTATCTTCAAGAAAGGTTGGTTTCTTTCCTAATTCTTGCCATTCACACCGATTACATTTGCTTTTAAAAACTAAATTTTGGGATTTAGAAAATAAAATTTCCTTATGAGTTCCCTCTATGAATTTCTGAAGGATCATGAGATGGGTAAGAGAAGAGGAAGAGAGGACCATCAGGTTGAAGGAATGCACACTGAAATGCATTGTTTTGGACATGGCTGGTAAGTAATCAATAACAACTCCTAATCAAAGAGTTAATTAACAAGTCCTCAACTGATCCCAAGTTTGTCGAATTCCCAGCTGTAACTGCAGTGGATACAAGTGGCATGGAAGCACTGTCAGAGCTGAAGAAGGCATTGGATAAAAGATCTCTTCAGGTGAGAAGATTAAACACCAATTTTCAGTTCTCATGCGAAGATTTTATCAGTAAATTGAAGTCGAAGTTTGCATGAATTTGTAGCTTGTGCTTGCAAACCCTGTGGGAGATGTGATAGAGAAGCTCTCAACAGATCTGAGAAAACCTGGGAACTCTTTTGGATCAGATAGCATTTACATGAATGTTGAAGAAGCTGTTGCTGCAGTCTCTTCTCTTTGAAATACCAGCCTTGAAAGAGGTGCTTATTTTGGAGAGTTCTCAAGAGTTTCCTAACCCTGGAAGTGAAAAGTTAACTACAAGGGAAGAGTAGTTGTCTTTGTTTTTGTTTTTGTTTTGTTCTGTGATGTGGTTGCTTTTTAAGACAATGGAGCAATAACAATTCTGTTATGTAGTAGATGCAGAGCTCTTCTAAGAAGAGGTTTGGAAGTCAATTATGGATATCATAAATTCAATGAGTTCTTTTTTATGCTAAATTGCAAATAAACACATCAGAGCAATCTCAAACCATTCGCAAATGGAAATGGCCATTTTCTATGGATTACATCTCGACAAGAGAATTCATGTATGATAATGTAACAAAAAAAAACGGAAAGAACAAAAAAAGATGAACGATGGCATATGTGCAACAAGAACAATGTTCGTGATCAAGATTCTATTGATCAGCATCTGATGTCGAAGTCTCCCTTTACGCCTCCTACCCCCGCAGGTTTTCTTAACAGGAAATGGCACAATCGGAAGGAACATTGTTTGTATTCTTTCTAGTTGAAGATACTTCCAGTACTTTGACTATGCTCATTTGTAGAGTGTTTAGACTCTTTTCTGGCACTAATCTGTCTTCTTAGCCGCAAAATTTCACCTTTTGCCGCAGCCAAATCATCTTCAAGCATTTTTAGACCTTTTCTCCAAATTCTCTCTTTCACTTCCAAGCCTTGTGATAAGGTTTTGTGCATCTTCAAGATTTTCGTGTGCTTCTTTGGTTATATCCTTTTGCTCGATGAGAGATTTGAATAGCATCTCTTTCTCAGTTTCCAAGACTAGTGGTAATGAGAATTAGTAGACTCTAGCTCCTTGGAGAAGCAAACAATGCACTCTTATTCATCTCATCAAGTGACTTGGTAGTCCTCATCCAAATCCGATTCAAGAGCCCTCCGTGCTTCTGAATCTTTTTAGCAATTGTTTCCCCAACACTTCAAGATCTCTATTTAAAGTAGCAACTAAATTCCTTTCTTCCTTCAATTCGTGTGCTGTTATTTCTGCTTTCTTATAAATCTCCAATAGCTCTTTCTTTTAAGGTTTCCCGCTCTTTCATCACATCTTTTCAGTTCATTGGATGCAGCATCAAGCTCATCCTTTGTTATCCCTCAGGGCATCCTTGACAGAAAAAAGATTATTGGAAAGTTCATTTATAGCTGAATTTGCCTCTTCAAGATTAGCGTTTAGTGATTTCTTTGTCTCAGAAAACACATGCTGCATTTCCGAAACCTTGGAGTTGAGATCAGCATAGGATTTCTTCACCTCCTCAAGTTCCTTTGAGAGATTTGAAGCCACAGGATTTTAGGCTTCAGAAGCTCGTTGAGTGATCTGGAGCGCCTTTCTTAATTTCTCCCTGTCAGTCGCTTCTTTTCTCCAGTTTAGCTTTTAAGATCATTCCTTTCTGTTGTTAATGCGTGGACAACAGACTGCTGGTCTTTTATTTCCCTCCACGCATGCGCCACGTTTTCTTGAAGCTGATGGAGTTGGTCGTCTTTCTTAGTCAACAGTTCTGCATCATGTGCCAATCTCTTCTCAGATGAGAGCTTTAAATCATTGAACTTGTCCATAAGGTCACGTAAGTGTTCTTTCCGGCCTTGTCTCTGCTCCGCACTCAATGAATTTATTTTTCTAGTCAAGTCCTGAAAACATGAGATGCTCTTTTGCAGATAATTCTTCCCTAATCATCGAGATTTCTTTCTTTAATTGGTCAATAATGGAGCTTGCTTCAGAAAGATCTCTCCTTTTGTTTGGTCAATCATAGCGCGTTCAAAGTCTGGCATTCTGATTCCTTTGCGGCAAGTAGTAAGGTGAGCTTTTCAACACTCTTATCCTTTTCATTTATCTCTAAGCTCAGAAGGCTCACCTTATCATTTAATACATCAACCACATCCATCTTTTCTTTAAGTCTGGCTTCAAGTACCTTTCTATCTTCCCCAGCTTTTGTTATAACATGTTCAAGGTCATCCTTATGTGCTTTGAACATCTCAACCAGTTTTTTCTCTCTCTCTAGTTCTTGACTCAAAGTCGCTATTCTTTCATTCGCAGAGGCCAAGTGGTTTAAACGTGAGGCTTCCTCCTGTTTTAAATTGTTGACTTGTCTTTTCCTTTCTTCCTGTTCACCCAGTAGCCTTGCATGAAAGACCTCTTTCAGCTTTGTCATAGCTACTTCCTGTTCATTCTGCTTAGTCTTCATCTGCATATCAAAACTATTACAAAATTATACTCCATCAATAAGACGTATCCTAAATGTTCAAGTTTAGTGACCAAAACTACAATTATATACAATAAAACTGCTCTGTACCTCCAAAAATTACACCAATAGTATAGGTGTGCATCTAAATTTTGTTGACAAGAAGCATTTGAGATAATAACCAACTACTGTACAGCTAGTGACGTATTAAATCATACACCACAATTACAATAAATAGAAATTTAAAATCATATGACCAATGTTTTTCCTATGGAAATTCAATAAAAATGGTCAATGCTTCCTTGATGAGTAGGGCGACAAAAATGTATGTGAGACATTTGTAATCTGAAAATTTCATCAATTTTAAGTTACATTTCAGTTACGGCATAAAATAATCACCAGGGGTCTTATTATGTGATAATGTCCATATCTGACAAAACAACAGTCATAAGATTGGATTTCCTATTTTTATAGACTTGAATATTTCAAAACAACAGTCATAAGAATGTTTTGAAATATTAAAGTCTGTAAGAGCATGTTAGCTCTCTATTCGAAGTTTGAAAATAATAAAAGAAAAGTCCAATAAAAGTTTGAAGATGCTTAACAGATTCTATGGTAGATTCCATGGCTGACTTCTCCTTTCGAGAGGTGGCATATAATGCAATCGAGCACACCAGATCCAATTATTCCAAGCTCATTCAGGAAGGGCACTAATGGATTTCCAGGTGTTACTTCTTGATCAGCAAGCTGTAGATGATAGAGAAAAAATTTTAAATGTTCAGAATCACAGCAGGAAAACGGAAGAGCTATTACGAGTCTAATAAAGAATAAGAACATTGCCTTAGTTTGGGTTGGTTCTTGAGACAAAGTTACTATTTTCGATTCTTCAAGGACTTCTGCCTCTGGCTTTTTCAGAGTTTTAGGTGCATCTTGTGCATTTACTTGCTGCAGATACACATAAACTTGAGATTTTTTAAAGAAATATCAGACATGCAAAGCAACAGTGTGAGCTGGTAGATACTAAAGCTGAAAGGGAGGGCAGGAAAAGATCCACCTTTGGTTCATTAGATTCTTTTGGTAAGATGTTTTGTTCAGCTTGTTGAACTGGATTGATCCACTTGGGGAGAAGTCTCTTGCTCTGGTTGTTTGGGAATGTCGGCCTCTAACTTTACTGCATCTTGTTTATCTAGAGGAATTATAAGAAAGAACATTGTAATACTATTTTAAAAAAGAACATAGACTTCACAAAAGTTACATAAATCTTCAGCCAAGATCAGAACTAAAATTTTCCATGATAGATCTTCAACATAAGATGAATCCAAATTGTGAAATTCACACAGGCAGTTAAAGTTCTATACAACAGCCATGCAGAACTACCAATCTCCAAAAAGATGAACTCCTTAAAACAAGGCAGTAGTCAATTCTTTCGATTCAATAAGATGCCGAGTACCAAAGAGCATTCTCTTTCGGGTACCACAACCTCAGTTTCTTTTAAGTATATTTTTACAACTATATCATGCTCATCCCATGACACACTATCACATGGAATCAACAACATACTTCAATGGATGCAGAAAGAGTAGCCAATGGCACAACACATACTTGCACAAACACAAATAACTTATTTTTCACTAGAACTTTTCCAATTTGAAAAGCAATAGTAATTCATTCAGCTTACTTTCTACATCTCCAGGTTTACGCCTGGACTCACTGAGAGTGCGAACACCACCACGCCTCAACATGCCCCTGCCTTTTTAAGCATTAAAAAAAATAGCAGCATGATCTCAAGAGGAAAGCATCACATTAGCAAGCAAATCAACACTAAACTAAATTCATTTGATAAATTCAAAATAAAAGCATGACATTGTATGATGAACAGTAGAGAGGGACAAAAGAGAACCCAAAACTGACCTTCCAGAGCTACAGCTTTGAGTTGCAAGAAGGGAAAGACAGAGATGCCAACAAAGAGAACAGCCCTCCTCCTCAACGAATCGCTATCACCCGTTGAGCTTTCACCATGAAGTGAAGCCATGGCCATTAGCTTATTCCTCTTCTTCGCCGCCTTCCTGTGAGAATACAGCAATGGACGAGAAGCAGGCCGCGATGGACAGCTCGAAGAAGAGTGGAAGGATCCGTGGATTGAGCACTTCATCAAGCTCGAACTACCGATGAAAATCCCCATTTTTTCTTCTTTTCAATCTTCTTTCAGGCAAATCATCGAACACTTGAGGATCGGATTAGAAGCAGAGTGCTTCGTTACCTTTCGTTTTCGAGGGCCTATACTCGCTTCATATTGAAGACACCCACGTCTTTCCTTGAATTTACGTAAAATGCCACCAAATATTACCAATCCCGAGGCATTGATTCACCATCGGAGGGTCAATGCGTCGCTACAAATTGTCCGTCCATTTAACGAACATCCAACGGCCAGGATCATCCCTATTCCCAGATGAAAACCTAGCTCTTCCCTCCATATGAACTCTCCGCACTCTCTTCCCTTCTCTCTCCATTCCCCGCCACCGCCGCCCTTCGCCGGCGATGTCTCCGCCTATCTACCAGAACGGTAAAGCTTCTACCTAATGTCCGATCGTTTTCACGCCTCTGCGGCACTTCTCAACCCCGATCCCCCGTCGGCGACCTCTCAGCCCCGCTCGAGTACCTCCCTGATTCCCACAGCCGGACCCGAAGTACAACGAAACGATCCTCGCTATCCCGCGTGGAAAGTCGGGGAAGAACATTTCCGAGAAGGAGCGGAAGGTCGGGCGGGTGCCGAGCATCGTGTTCGAGCAGGAGAATGGGCAGGAAGGAGGCAACAAGCGCCTCATCTCCGTCCGGACCAATCAGATCCGCAAGCTCGTCAACCACCTCGGGAGGTCTTTCTTTCTCTCTCGGCTCTTCGAACTTGAGGTTCGATCGGAGTTCTCCGACGCCGGGGAGATCATCGAGAAGGTCCGGGTGTTTCCCCGTAAGGTATCAGAGTACGATCTTTAGCACTTGATTTTATGGTTTCGAATGAATTGCAGTCTTGATACTTGATATTTGCTCCGTGGTTATATTGCTAGTATTGAAAGTTGTTAATGCTCTATAGTAGAATGCAAATGTCTTTTTACAGTGGATTTCATTAGAGCTAAACCTTAAACATGAACTTTGTGTTTGTTTTGGTAGTGTTTTAGGTCTCTTATTCAAGGAATAGTGAGCTACATTTCTGATAATCGAAAATGAGTCATGAAAAATCAAATTAAAACTTAGACTTTGACATCGTTGCAAATTGAATTAAAAAAATTTGAAATGTTGCTCTTCAAATAATTGAGAATTGATTGTTGTAATAATTCTGCATTGTCGATCTGGTATATTTTGAATTGTGATTTTCTTCAGTACCATAACTTCTCTTTAAATTTGATGTTCAGTTTTGCTCTCTCATTTTTAAAGATATTGAACATATAGACACTTGTTGATGGCGGTGAGAAGAGTTAGCCGACATGACCACCGTGTATAATTACTCCCATAGAACTTAATTCAAGTTATCGTTAACATGGGTAGTGAGCAATTTCACCAAATTTTACAATATCCTAATCTCTCATCTCATTTCTTCCAAATCAGCTATGACTTGTTTCTTTCCGTAAAAGTCTATAACATTGCTCTTTGATAGTTTTTTGTTCATCTGCTTCTATGGTTGGTTGATTTGAAAAATTACAAGATAGATGGGATTTCTTTTTATCCGATTCTAACAGCACTTTGAGAAAGATAACTGGTGAACTCCGGTTTTGATGAGGTTGTGAGGGTTCAGGAATATAGCTAGTCTTGCATTGGAAATGTTAAAAGTTTCTTTGCTTCCTGTTTATTGCTTAAAAATCAAACTCTGGAAAAGGAAAAGAGGTTCCAATTTCTTTATTTATTTACTTAAGAATTTTTACCCCAATGCCAAAATGCTTGGATCACCAAAACAATGGTCATTGGACAGATAGGTGCTGGCCGCTTAGGCATGCCATCCAAGATAAGGATTGAGAAAGGGAAAGTGAAAGTGAGTGCAAGACACTCAGGCAGTGACGGATCCCTCTTTCGATTCTCCTTCAGATGATCTTCTAACCATCAATCCTGGCATAGAATATAAGTTCAATAATGGAAACTCAAATTATATGAAAAAAGAAATTGGGCTTTTCTTTGGGTGAACCAAGCACAAAGAAGACCTTATGCACCTCCTACTAATTCTTTCCATCTCGATGTTCTCTTATGCATGAACTTTGAAGCATTCTCAATATTAGTCGAATCATGGTGAAACTAGTGTTCCGCTTCATTACTCCTCTAGTCTTGAACTGATATTGTCCCTTTACTTTCCTATACACAAAATTAGCCATTTTACCTTCAATCTCTTATGTATCATCTATTAAATATATGATTTGTTTTTCCTTTGTCATTTGCATCTACATTCACGCAGTGATGCACTTCTTAATGTGACCTTCTTGAGAGCCCCGTCTTCCACCTCACTTAAGGTGGATGTTCCTCTTGTATTTAGAGGAGAAGATGTATGTCCTGGTCTAAAAAAAGGTATGCATATATAAAGTCTTACTGATTCTGATATGTATGATTTTCAAAATGAATTTTTCATCAGGTGTTAAATAGCTGTGGTGATATTGCATGATTTTGCTACAAGCAATGACTGTACTACTGCAGGCCCATCATCAAACCAGATTTTATTTTTGCATCCTTGATTTATTGTAAGAAATATAAACAAGGCTACATCTCCTTCCATCACAAATGTGTTGTTATTATAGTAACAAGTGCACCTTCCTTTGGTTATGCTTCAAAACCAGTACCTGTGTAGTATGGACTCACCATTTAATACTTGGAAAATGTTTATCAAAACAATTAATCAAGGTTACCTTTCAACCTATCTGTTGTATATTTGTTTCTCACCTGTGGCCTGTGCGACCTTCTTCTCATGCATTAGTAAATTACATATTTCTGATGTTTGCTCATTTAAAGTTGTTAAGAGGTCTTATCTGTCTAGATAAGGACAAGCATTACATCAACTCGGTTCTATCTTGTCATCGTTCACATTCACATTGAATCCTAGAAAGGCTTCTGGCTCATTTTCACAAGTTATAAGCTTTGAATTAAACCATCGTACTCTTAATTTTCAATACTTATCTGGTGGGTACAATGGGCTGCTTTAGTAAATGATTTGCATAAGACCATGTTGCACAAAATGTCCTGCATATTTCAATTTCACTATTCTCTCAATCAGAGAGCAAATTCCAGTATTGAGCTGGTGAACTACAAGATATACTGCCTATTTTAATTGAACTATCTAATTAAATATGAATTGTAGTTTACAATACCTCACTATCAAACCCTATTTCAGGTTTAACATGAATGTTGCTATTGTCATATGATTGCCACAATAAACCACCCATCTCCACACTGCCCCTTCAACTTTATCTATGTTATGTTTCTAAATGTTGAGTTGTTTCTCTTGGGTGATTTTCCATTAACTAACCCTACTGTGACACTAATCTTGCAGGGGCTTATCTTAATACAATAAAAAGGACAGTCAAGTATCTCTGTCCTGCTGACATTATTCCACCATATATTGATGTGGACTTGAGCGAACTGGATGTTGGTCAGAAGTTGTTAATGAAAGACCTCAACGTTCATCCCGCACTGCGCCTACTTCACTCCCCTGATCAGCCTATTTGCAATATTATTGGTTCACGCGGTGTAGAGCAGAAAAAGTCTAAATGAGTGTTCAGATTTGATATCCTCGGAACCACTAGCCACAATGATCGGCACGAACATTCCTCGTCCCAATCGATATTGTTGCATCTTTTATCTGGCAGAACAATTGTGAAAATCTTGGCAGTTTCAACTGTCCATGCCAATAAGAACGGCAAGCTGGTCATATTTCTTGTATTCCGAATCTCTGATCAATTGAGTACTGCTGGTGCCTGCTTTAACAGGTTTCATCTCTGATACATTTTGGCACTCTTCATTATATGTTTCTTCTTTTTTTTGTCCTGATTAAGTTGTAGTTCTGAACATATTTTTCTAGCATCCATATTGTTAGTAAAAGCTCAGTTCTATTAATTACTCTGTATCAACTCTTCAAGAAAATCCTCTTTTTTGTTCTCACAGTGAACAGTTTTGACTTTGTTGTACAGCACTTGATGTTCTCTGAGGTAACAATTATGGAAATATATGCCCCAAGCTATTAAAAATATTTACCATTATATAAGTATCACATATTCCTTCTGTGAAGTTATCTTAAATTTTGTTTTAAATTTAGTTAAAAAATGGTTATATTCTTTAAATTAAATTTGAATCAAGTAACTCAATATACAAACAAGAACCCTGAATCATTAAATAGCTTTACTCTCAGTCTTTTACTCTAATCTTTTTTTCACAATATCAAATAATAAAAAATAATATTAAAGATTTTATTTTTTAACAAAATTTTTAGAGTATGTTAGTAAATATATAATTTTTATAGGATATATATGTAATTATACACTTTGTTAGGTTATATTATATACTTATATAGTCAAATTTCCTAAATAATAATAATAATAATAATAATAATAATAATAATAATAATTTTTGTAACTGGATTATCAATATATTGGTCATATAATTCTCCGAATAAAATTTGGAAAACTTATATTAGACGATTTTTTTTTGAAAAAATAAATAAATCATATTTATTTATTAATAAATTAAGCAGAAGAGATACGGGAAGTACAAGGAAGAGGGTAATTGAGAGAAAGAGGGTAATTGAGAGAGGTAAAAAAACCGCACCACCACCCATACTCTGCCCAGTTAGAATACAACTCTACCCATACTTTTATCATGCATATTATATATAAAGAAAAAATTTTGATATTTAAAATTTTATTTATTTAAGTAGAAAAAATCATTAATTAAATAATTTGGTAAAAATGCAGTTTGATAATTTTATTAAAAATTGCTAATTTTTATTAATCTATTGATTATAATAATATTTAATTAAATAATTTGATTATAATGATTAATATAAAATCCTTTTTCATCGACATAGTGTCTATATCATTGGATCTTGCAAAAGCACAAGCGAAGGACTTTAGTCAGCAGAAGTTAAGTAGTATATATAACAAGTCTCCTTGATCATTTATAGTACCCAAACATCTGACTGCATTTTCCAACTGAAATGAAAAATTACTACTGAAATTGTATTGTACATCCAGAATAGACCTAAGAAGATATGATCCCAGGCAGATACTTGACATGTTCCTCCTCTTCCAGGCCCATCACAGGGGTAGTGAAGTGAGAAATTTTAATCTTCTTTCTCTTCCGTAGGAATTTTCGTTTTTTATTTATCAAACTCCAAAAAATCAATTATTAAAATATAAATTCAAAATTATTTTTAAAATTTAAAATAATAATAATAATAATTTTTGTAACTGGATTATTAATATATTGGTCACTTTATAGTCCTAATAAAAATTAGAAAAACATATATTAGAAGCCACCATTATCCACCTAGTTAGAATAGAACTCTACACACACTTTTATAACTTATCCATCGTATTATTATATATAAACCGACTTCTTCTTCTAAGATGAATCATCACAGTGAAATATTTAATAAAATATCAATGATTGTAAGTATGCGACATTCTACAAATGTAACAAAATTATATAATTCAAAATTCATTATTTGATTTAATTTGATTAGTATGATCTTAACAGTACTTTAAATATTTATTTATTATTAATTATAAATAGATTTATTATATAACATGAGTTTAATTAATCAATTTATTAGTGGAAAATTGAAAAAAAATGTAATTTATACAAGAAATTATGAATGAATCTTTTACCTTAGTTTGGTTTTCTCCAATATCTTATGATTTTTTTTCTAACTTTTAAAACCTTTTTATTTTATTTTCTTGGTATGTTGAATAAATATTTACAATCATATATTGCATATATTTTAAAACCGATATTTTAATAAAAAATATAAATAATCTAATTTTATGATAAATAAAACCAATGTGCTCTATATGAAGAAGCCAGAAATTGTTCATACATTACAAAATGCATGATATGGTCACAATATTTCCATTTTTCTTCTTAAAGAAGAGTGTTAATATGATTTATTATTTTTATTAATCTTATTCAAAAAATTAGACTAACTATTTTTTATTTATTTATAAAAGTAAATAAAATTTGGAAAATTTTCAGATGAACCTATAAAAATCTAAATTATATCTCTATTAGAATCATATTTAGATGCATACGCCGGTAAACCATTTGTAATTGCTTGTATAAATTTTTATAAAACAGCTCATATATATATATATATATATATATATATATATATATATATATATCTTTGAAAAAAATTGGATGGACGGCATTATTAATTGGATATCAAATGAGTACATAACTTTTTTTTTATTATTATTTATTATTATTATTTTTTAAATGGATAAACCACATTCATTAGATGTGTTAAAAAAAAAAAATAAGGTACATTGATCCTTAGGTGAATCAGGTGATCAAAATCCAAAAAAACAGAAACATGAGAAAATTATGGCCTTCCGGCAAGTTCATCCTCACCCTCCTCGTCTTCAAAATGAGTACATAACATGATATGCCGAGATGGCGTACATATATATAATATTTTATGATATGTATATATAATCCTTTTTTTGTTCTCACAGTGAACAGTTTTGACTTTGTTGTACATCACATGTTCTCTGAGTTAACAATACTGAAATATAATGTCCAAGCTATTGAAAATATTTACCATTAATAAGTATCACATATTCCTCTGTGAAGTTGTCTTAAATTTTGTTTTAAATTTAGTTAAAAAAATAAGGGTTATATTCTTTAAATCAAATTTGAATCAAGTAACTCAATTGCAGAAACATAAGTGAAATTTCAGTAACCATTTACAAATACCTTCACAGGCATGCAATCAATTTTAATTGCAGGATATACCAACAAGAACCCCTGAATCATTAAAGAGCTTTACTGTCACTCTTCTACTCTATTTTATTTGTCGGATTATGAAATAATAATAAATAATATTTATAATATATTTATTTTCTAACCTAAATTTTTGAGGTATGTAATTAAATATATAATTTTTATAGGATATATATGTAATTATACACTTTAGTTATGTTATCTAGTCCAGTCTCCCCCCAAATAATAATAATAATAATAATAATAATAATAATAATAATAATTTGTAACTCAAATGATCAAGTTGTTCAGGAATGTACTGAGATTGTCTCAATAAAAGTTCTCAAGCTTAACTCAAAATTTCAAATGTTGAGTTGAGCTCAAATTTCAATTTCAAGTTCAAAATTAATTTCGTATGAAGTCAAATTTGGCTCAAAAGCTCAAAATTTAATCTTAATATATTATTATATAATCTAAATATTAATAAATATTAACTTATAAATAAATTTTTAATTTCGAGTTAAATCGAGCCGAACTCAAACTCTTATTTTTAAACTAAATCAAGTTGAACTCGAACCATTGAAATTAAAATCGAACCTGAGTTAAAGCAGACTTATTTGAATTAATTTCAAACCCAAGCTTTCAAGCTGTGTTTGAATTGGGTCAGTCCAATCAAGCTCAACCCGGTTATAGTCCTAGTCACATTATAGTCTCAATCCAAATAAAATTAGGAAATCATATATCAGGAGATACTATTCTCCACCTAATTAGAATACAACTCTACGCATACTTTTATCAAGGTCTAATACTCAATTAAGTCCCTCTATTATATCAAACCGGCCCTTTTAGTCCCTCAATTATAAATTGAGCCTTTTTGGTCCCTATATTTTCACAATGCATCGGTAAAACGCCGGCCTTCCTCTCACAAATTTTTTTGGCCCTTCAGACATATACGCTTTCTACGCCTTTTGGTCCCTATACATATGTCTTTAGGGGACTGGATTTTTACAATCGTAAAAGTAGAGGGACTAAAAAAACTCAATTTATAATGGAATGACTAAAAGGGCTGGTTCGGTATAATAAAGGGATTAAATTTGTGTATTAGACCTTTTATCAAATTTAGTCAAATTTCCTCACAATAATAATAATAATAATAATTTTTGTAACTAGATTATTAATATATTGATGACATTATAGTCCTAATAAAATTAGAAAAACATATATTAGAAGCTACTATTATCTTAGATAGAATAGAACTCTACACTACACACTTTTATCAACTTATATATAAACTGACTTTTATCACCACTCACACACTCTCTCTCGTTAGTTCAGAACGAGCGGTGGATATGGAAGAGCTCTGGATCCCCCCGGGTTTTACCTTCACTCCGGATGATCCAACGGTCATTGATTACTTGAAGAAAAAAGTTGACGGTGTTTCTAATCCCCATGCCGACCTAATTTTGGAGGAGAATATTTATGCAATCCCACCATGGGATCTCAGAAGTAAGAATAGCTTTCACTTTTTTTTTCTTTTTTCCTCTTGATTTGTTTATAATATTATTATTATACTAAATCAGTTTTTTTAGTTTCTTCATTATAAATTAAGTTTTTTTTATCTTTATATTTTCATGATTGAAAAATATCAATCTCTTTTCTATGTTTTTTTATCCTTGTATATATATCTTTCAAGTTTTTTTAGTTTTTATACATATGCTTTTAGAGACTGAATTTTTACGATCGTGAAAGTAGAGTGATTAAAAAAACCTAATTTATAATTGAGGGACTAAAAAAACTGATTCGATATAATAGAGGGACTAAATTGAATATTATATCATACTTTTTTAAAATATATATATATATAATTTTATATCCTTGTATATATGCAGAGGATGTGAAATATCCTTTGCGTGGAGATTGTGCGATCTTTTACTATGCTTTGGCGGAACGGAAGGGCGGCAAGAGCCAAAGGCTGCAGCGCACGGTTGGTGATGCTGGGCATTGGCACATGACTGGAAAGCGCATGGATATCGTCCACGGCGGCAGCGTTATAGGGTACAAGACGGCCTTGAAGTTCCATCTCACCGGCTCTGGGAAGGGCGTGCCTTCCGACTGGCTCATGACTGAGTTTAGGCTCAACTATGAGCCTAATGAATGCCAGGTGAGAACAACATTAATAAACAACTAAAATATTTTTAGATATAAAGTCTTCTTCATTTTACTCTTTTTAAAAAAAAAATCCTTATAGCTATTAGCTACGAATATTTTTAATAGACCAACTAGAGGTGTCAATCTGGGGCGTACACACCGACACGAATAGGTCGTGCCTAAGCACGGCCTAGACACAAGCTCATGTTAATAATCACGCACAGCCAGTATGGCTCGCACAATGATCTGGTAGAGTTAGGTTTTTTTTATTATAAATCTTTAAAATAACTTTTATATCAATTATAAAATTGTTGTATTTGAATGTCATGAATTTTTGAAATTTTTTTGGGGAAATTTTATGGTTTTTATTTTTTGGGATTTTTAAGAATTTTTTGGATTTTTGAGAATTTTTGGCTTATTGGATTTCAGAGATTTTTTTTTGACAGTTTTGTGGATTTTCTTATCTTCTAGTATTTTTTTTTAGGTTTTCTATGATTTTTTTTTTCAGATTTTTTGATTTTTTATTTTTTAAAAATAGATATTTTAAGTTTTTAATTTTTTTTAATTTAGTAGGTCGGTTGGGTGTGCCATGTGAGTAGTGATCCAGTGGACTCAGTTCCACTCGATCATCAGTGGAACCGAGCCTCCTTTGAATCACCACCATAAAATACGCCTCGGGATGTGTGCGCGGCACACATCCGGAAGCAACATATGTGGTGGTGATTCAAAGTGGGCTCGGTTCCACTGATAATCCAGTGGAACCGAGACCACTGGATCATCATTCGTGCGATGTTAGCTAGCCCCTTAAAGTAGGCAGGTTGTAAGCATTGTGCATGCGCATGTCATGTCGAGCTGACTTGTTCAACACCCTAAGCATCAACCAAAAATACGACAAGTGACTCTCCCATCCCGACCTCTTACTCGTAGAATTTTTGACAAACAAAAATATTAAAACCTACTCACAGTTTATAACATGTTTATTTATTTAATTATTTAATTTTAGTATACAAAACAAAAAGAAAAAGTTGTAGCTTTAGAGATCATTTAGGGAGATCAAAATTATTCTTAGAGTTTTCAGGATATATTTATAAATCTATAATAATTTTTTTTACTATTACCATTCACTGTATTTAGTAGAAAAAATTAAACTAATTATAAAGTATTACCTACAAACTCATTTTAGTCATTTCTTGTGTTAATGTACACTTTTGACTCACATGTTCCTCCTTCTTCTTCTTCTTCTTCTTCTTCTAACCAATTTATAACCCATGATATTTATTGATGTTCAGAATGAAAAAGAGCTGGTGATATGCAAAATTTATAAAACAATTAGAGGAAGATCGTGGGAGCAAGAGTAAAGTACCGCGACTTCGGCTTTCATTATGGGAGAGATTAAAATTCAAGAGGATGTTACAAAACCATATCACAGAGATCATTTCTTTTAAAAAAAATATATATATTTGTATTTTTAAATAAGTGTATTATTGTATTAATAAATTGTTTTCATTAATGTATAAATAAAAATATTGTGTTGATATATTATTATGTTATATGATAAACAAATAAAAAATACAAGTGTTATGTATATAATCCGACAAGACTTCCCAACTAGACTTTCTGAAATCATCTCAACCATCCATGTCATGTCTAGATCAACAACACTACCATCCCGTCATGACAAAGATGACTAAGATGATTTCAAAAAATCTAGTCAAAAAATTTTGTCAGGCTATATGTTATTACTTTTATACGTGCCCTAAGCATGCTAACAACCATTACTCTTCTTCACCATTGGGAGGTGTCCTCGCTTAGGGATTGTGATGGCTCCTATCTAGTGATGGTTAGGTTCCATTTGATGAGGATTCTCATTTCAACAGCCTGATTTAATTGTGGTTTTGCATTAAATCAAAATAATATAAAAAAATTAATATTTTGAACATAAATATGTTATTTATCTTGAAATATATGCACCATGAATCTTAAAATTAATGATCTATAAAGTGAATCATTTAGATTCAAAATTAAAAATATTGTTCAATAGAGATCTTTGATCGTTGCTCCATATAAAATAAAATAATAAAGTTTCAATTAATATGGTGTATTATATGGCATGTCTCCCAACAACAATGTTTCATCTCGTGTCATATTAACAATAAAAAAAAATTAAATGAATGATACATGGTCTATTGACTCTATTCTATGATGCAACACTATAGATAAATTATTTATAGATCACTGATATTATTTGGCACTGTTTCCCACCCAAAATACACATCCAAAATATTATTACACTAAACCCCTACACATCATCCAAGAACCTCAAAGCAAAAAGAAAACAGTGTCATGGACTAATAATTAAAAAACTAATGTTTATATGCAATATAATATACTATTCAAAATTTTATTTTATATATTAAACAATTTCATGAACCTCCTCTAATCAATGCCCTTAGTTCCACTAAAATCACCCTTTTTTTTATAGTTTAGAAACGAAATTTAGAATGCACTTGCTTTATATCTTAATTCTCTTTTAATTTAACACAAGTTAATTGATTTCATTGTTTTTGAAATACGGCAATTCTGCTCTAATTCCTAGGTATGGGGATTGTATAACATGAACTAAATCCACATTCAATCTAATTCTCCTTCCGTTCCATCCTTCAAAACCATAATATATATATAGGCAAAACTACTCAAGTTCGGCTAGGGGCCATCCCGCTTGGACCCAGGCCGAGACAGTTTGTCCGTGCCCGACATACCTTGCTCAAACCCGCATAAGAGTCCCTCATCTACCCCTTTTCAAAAACATGTCTGAACGATTCCACTCAGAAAAATTGTGCACAACCTCCAGAACTCGGTCCAGATGGTCTCGCTCGGAAGTCACCACTTATATATGTGCAACATATATATGTGCACTATTATATATATGTGCATTACATCTTCTTTAATTAGTCGATGTGGAACTAAATCTGTTACAGACTCATGACATGTTATGATGGCTAAGTCCATACATGCTTGTATGTATGACATTTGATGAAGGGTGATGTGTTCCTCTTTGTTATCCATATCAAGAACCGCAAACCTACTACTACTACCACAACAGACCAAGGGCATCAATTGGTCACACATGAATTCATAGTCTCACAATTATACCATTAAAAACCACAACCTCAACCCACTCCCCACCCTATTTTCTACTACCCAATAATTAGAAACCTAAAACTTATAAATATAACAGTTAATAGACATAGATAAAATCTTCTCTCATATCTATATTTTTGACTAGTTCCCATCACTTACTAATTTCTCATATCTTTTGATTGGACAAAAGACTAAGATTGCTATCTATAGTGTTCACTTGTTGGTTCCCAACCAACTCTTTAATCAAGTCAGTCCCACACTACATATATATATATATATATATATATATATATATATATACACACACACTGACACACACATCTAATTGTTCTTAAATTGAATTTTTCAAAAAAAATAAAAATAAAAAACCATCCACAAATCTTAAAAACTAGCCTTTAACAGGAGGGTGCCCACCACATATTTGTGGGACCCCAAAGACGCGTACCACAAGACTATTTGTAAATACATATATAATGGGTAGAACTCACTTTTAAAGGCCAGCTATTGAGAGACTGGTGTCCACCATATATATGTATATTATATTTTTTTAAATTAGTCGATGTGGGACTAAATTTATTATAAACTCATGGCATGTCATGATGGGTTAATCCATGCATGTATGCATGTATGGCATTTGATGATGGGGATGTGATCCCGTGATGCGGTTATCGGCCCGTGATAATGCGATTAAATCACTTAGGTGGCGTTTGTTTCATTTGGTTTTGCTACAATCTGATGTAACTTGAGTTACAAATGTAATTACAAAACCAACGCTTGTTTCTAATGTAACTTGAAACTCAAATAGAATTGAATACATATCAGTGGTGTATTTGGTCTTACATCCAAATTGGTTGTAAGACCAAATACATCACTTGAGTTACGTCACATGCTATGCATGTGACCTTACAATGTAAAAAAAATACATAATGTTATAATCATAATAATCATAATAATCACAATCATATTATTATTATCATTATTATTATTGTTTTTTTTATTATTATTATTATTATTATTATTATTATTATTATTATTATTATTATTATTATTGTTTTTATTATTATTATTATTATTATTATTATTATTATTATTATTATTATTATTATTATTATTATTATTATTATTATTGTTTTAGTGTTATTATTATTCTTATTATTGTTGTTATTATTATTATTATTATTATTATTATTATTATTATTATTTTTATTATTATTATTATTGTTGTTGTTATTGTTATTATTATTATTATTATTGTTATTATTATTATTATTATTGTTTTTATTATTATTATTATTATTATTATTACTATTATTATTATTATTATTGTTTATTATTATTATTATTTTATTTTATTTTATTTTATTTATTATTATTATTATTATTGTATTATTATTATTATTATTATTATTATTATTATTATTGTTATTATTATTATTATTGTTTTATTATTATTATTATTATTATTATTATTATTATTATTATTATTGTTATTATAATAATAATAATAATAATTATTATTATTATTATTATTATTATTATTGTTGTTGTTGTTGTTGTTGTTTTATTATTATTGTTTATTATTATTATTATTATTATTATTATTATTATTAACTTGAAAGCCAAAAACATGTTTTCAAATTCCAGATTTACAAATCCCTCCAACTAAACACAAATTCCCTCGTAATACAAGATTTTCGCTACATCTAACCAAACACCATATTTAACTGCATCAGATTTCAAAATACACGTATTTCAGTTATGATGTGAATCAGAAATCCAATCGTATTTCCAGTTACATCTAACCAAACGCCACCTTAATTACGTTCTTAATGCTCGCCACCTCGATCTCCCTTCTCCTTGCGAAAAGACAGTCTTGTTGCACTAGTTGATAGTATTTACGAGATTGCCACGGTAGGTGAACTCTGCAGTGAGGTTTTGATTGGCTCTTGTTTCGTGACTCTGCTACCTGGCGCGTCCCTCGTTGGGTGCACATGCGCGAGGCCCCGTGCGACAGACACGTGGCGATCTCCCAGACGCGCCGGCACGTTGTGCGGTCAACCTGGTCGTTGGGCTCAGACCAGTCGGTTGGGTGTGGGGGCCCACATGGGCCCACCTTGCCCAACAAGCCCAGGTGGACCCTCTCTAATTACGTGGGTTGGGTGCTGGCTTGCAGAATGCCCTGCTGTCATTTAGAAGGCTCTCTTGCTTTGCTTGGAGTTGGAGCTTGTTCTTTTGCTTAGGTGGCACTCAGGTGGGACCCACATGGTGATTAGATCTTGTGATTAGGGTTTTTTTTTTGAAACAAGGGGATAAACCCCATTATATTCAAGGACGTGAGCACGGATAAGACTATCACGGGTTTCACTCAAGGGCACGAACATTGCCATCATGGAACTCATATAAAGATTTAACGGAGAAACATTGCCATCATTAAATTTAACTCTCTTATTTTTAACAAGCAGCACGCCCCAATTACAGCCATTGGATATGGATTGATGATAAACCAGATGAACGGTTGGGAGTATTGGGGCCAATTCGAATAGCATTCTCCCTCCACGTTTGAACGCAGCTTGCCACTATAAAAGGGGATGGGTCACCGACCCTATCACGCTTCACCGGTTCTCGTTCTTTTTCTCTTCTACTTCGAGCTCGCTGATGAGATGGAGTCGAAGGCGATCCTCGACGTCTCAGCTCCTTCCGAAACCCTAGCGACCTCCGAGGTTGATCCCCAGCTCTCGGCTCTCCTCTATGGTATGATTCCCAGATCGATCTCTCATCAGGATCCAAGAAAACCCTTGTTTCTTTTCGTTTCTGGGAACTCTTTGGGTTGCTGTTTAATTTCGAAGAAATCTTAGAATCGGACTACTGTTTTGAATAAAATAGCTACATTTTGAAGGTTGGGGATCCGAGGATATACTGCTAATCTCTGTGGGTTGCTTCAAGATTTTATATAGTGTGCTTGTTCTTAGATCAGAGAAATGTCAATGCGTGTGGATTTGAATTGGTTTCTCGAATGTTTCCCCGTGAATTCTCATGTTGGTATTAGGGTTTTGTAGTGATTTTCGATATTTGAGTTCTTTTTCATGTTATTCATATCATTCTTGATGGTTCTTGATTAGGTTTTCATGTGTAGATATAGTGATATTCATGTTTGGTCTTGATCGGTACATATGGAGATTTTATGCGACTCACTTGTTTGCTATCTGTAGATTGTTTTCTTGGAACTCTATATTGCTGCTTTATTTTTAATGTATATTGTTATTATGGAGAGGTTCAGGATCTAAGGATGCCCTGTGGTGAATCTCATTTGGTAGAATATGGGTAAATTATCAAGTCCTTCTGATCTTTCAGAATACCTGATTTTACACTTTTACCGCTATCCCTGAAAGCCCCTCCCCAAATTTTAGCCATTCTGCCCCCAATCCATGGCCTCTGGTGATCTTGGTCCTGAAAATGTAATTTTAACCTTGTTGGTTCAGTCAAGCTTTGGGTTCAGTTTGGGTTTAGATTGGGATGCTAAACTTGATAAAAATAGGGAGGTGAAAAACCAGAGGCACTTTTGGGTAAAAACTGAAAATCTTGAGGACTTTAGGTTATTATGCCTGGAATCATTGCTTTAATTTCAGCATGTCTCTTCTATTTTTTGAAGTTTCTTGTTAAGATTCATCAAGATTAGCTAAATTTGGTTTCTTTTTCTTTGATTGATCAAGAGAATGGTGGCATGTGATGTTCAGAATTAATTTTTCAAATGATTTCCTGTGGCTTCTCATGTTGCTGTTAAGTTTTCTGTTTCTCACTGTTAGAACTTTCTTGCTTGTTACTTACACCAGTTTTCTTCTCCTTACATATTGATATTTGGTGGGTTTATAGGGTATTCCACTCATTTTTACTTGATGTTACTTGCAATTGACCATAAGATTGTGTCATTATTATTACAGGTTTAGGCTTTCAATAAGCAACCAAAATCATTTAATTGGCTTTCTTAAATTTCTTTTATCTGCTTTCTCAATAGTTTATTCTTTAATATTTTCACAGACATGTCACAGCAGGTTGAGATGGCAATGCATAGCATGGTTAAGATGGCCAGGTAAGACTTTTAATTTACAGAGGATTTTCTTAAGAGTTCTGATGAACTGCAAACAATGTCATTGTTTATTTTAAGAGTTCCTATGGCTAGATTGTTGAAGAAAATGTTTGATTATCTATCTTGCTGCTGGTCGTTGTTTTCATTTTTTTCACTTTCCTTTTTTTCTTACCTAAACGGATTGTTTGTCATATTTTCTTCTCTACCTGCTTCTTGTCATTTCATTCTTATTGGATATCTCTTTTCTCTAAATTGGTTGTTTGTCTAGGTTTCTTTCGTGTATAGCACTCTTGAAAATTTTTAATTTACTTAGAATCTACGTATCTTGACTTCAGTACTGTTTCATATTTTTGTAAAATCAATACATTGACGAATGTTAAGGCTTAGTTTGTCACTTATTTTCCATTTTTCATTCTCTAAATCAAACACCATGCACAATACAGTGAAATTAGTGAAAGCACTGGTGAGATAATGGAAGAGATGGAGAAATGCAAGGAGTATGTCAATGTTAAAAATAAAATCCTGGAGGAAGAGAAAGACCGTTTCCAGAAAGCTGCAATCGCTGTGATAGAGTTTCTCAATGGCAGCGAGAATATTTGACAATTCACCTGCAGTCATTTCTGGGATGTGCGGTAGAACTCTAAAGCTTTCATGATCACTTAGCATCTATCTTTCCATTAATAAACTCTCCTAGCTATCAGAAAATGTAGAGCTAATTTTTGCTTTTGCACATCAACACATATAAGGATTTGTCTGTCAAATTTACTTTCAAATTGAATCTCATAACAATTGTGGTTCATTAAGCAAGCAATGCTCTTATATGAAGAAATCATTAGTCATTATCAAAAAATAAAAAAAATCATTAATTTTTCAGTTGGGAATTATTCTGAGAGATGATAAAAGTATGGGTGGCTTCTTAAAAATCATAAACTCTCTCTTGTCACCAGTTTTAGATATCCTCAGAGGACTTGAAATTAGGAATCAGTCATTTTTACTGTCACATAGTGGCTAATAGAAGTGTTGTGTATATGCCCAAATGACTAGAGTAATGACATTGCACCTTGCCAAGCCTCTACTATCTTCCTTCATGCTTGTATCTGTATGTATGTTCATAAATGTATAGAACTTGCTCTGTTGATTAAATTGTTTGCTTTGATAAAGCTGCATTTCCTGAGATGTAGTAAAATGAAATTGGGAAAGTATATTTGATTTGGATGCCTTAACTTTTCTGCTTCAAATTTTTCCTGTTGCCAGATCTGTGTATGTATGTATTAGGGCTTTCAGCCTTCATGCATCATTTTTTGGGCTTGCCATAATTTTGAATTACTAAAATGGCTTCATCCTTCATGTATTACTTTCCCTTAACATGTTATTTTCAATTTGTTACTTGGGGCATGTTTGATATGAAGCAAATTAAGATATAGTGCAAGTGCACTTACATATAAGTTATTTGGATGTATCTCCATTTATACCACAACTTGTTTGGGATGACTCAAGTGAATTTACATCATTATTATTATTATTTGTTATTTATTTATTTTTTGCATGATATAAGTGCCATGTTACAACTGAAAAAACCAACATTTGGTATCGCATGTCAATTGAGGTGAGGTTAGTCTTTCAATTTATTTAGTATTTTAATCATATATATTTGGGAAATTGGTATGTATACCCTATACATGTGTATATTTACATATATATATTCATAAAAAATCATATCACACATTGTACCTCTCTTGGGTATTTTTATAAATTATAAATAAATGAATGTGGTTTATCCAATTTTATCAAAAAAAAAAAAAAATCATATGACATTGAGACTAGACTGAAAATGTAAGGTTAAAATAATATATTTTTTTTCTAATATATTTGACAAGAGGGTTTATTACAAATATTGGTATTTTATGTGATATAAATGAAAATATAAATATGTGTGTATGCCCTAAAATTTATATTTTTATTAAATTGGTGTAAATAAAAAGTCTCACACTTAGTAAAACAACTTATGGTCAATTTAATTATAAGCTGTTTTGTTGCATTATTACCTTTAATTACAAATCAAATTACATAAAAATAGATATTTTACACCTTACCAAATGTTATTAAAAAAAAAAGGCAGTTACACATAAGTGTTGCAATACTGCCAATACATCCAAACAGTTTAACATATTCATGTTTGTAATGGGGCAAATGTTTCTATTTCAGTTGCTAGTGTTCATTTTTACAGAAAATGGTTGTTTCTTCATATTCGGCAATGAATTAATAATTGAAACTCAGATATGCTATATTAATGCAACATCGCCTGTTTTTCCTCTCTTTTTTGCCACTTCTTATTGTTTATTTATTTATTTATTTTGATTTTTTTTAAGAAAATAGGGCCTTATAGTTTTTTTTTTTTAAAAAAATTTATAGATAAATCATATTTATTTATTTTGAAACTAGACTCTTGGATGAGCCTGATACAGTCATTCACAAGGCCCTCATAGTTTTGTTTTCTAATTTTTTTCATCCATTCGTGTATTCTGTTGATGCTGTTATACAGTTACTATTTTAATATGAGCCAGGTATCAAGTTGTTATATTAAAATTTATTTCTCTTGATATATATATATATAATGATGTATTGTTGTATATCACATGAGGTTTTTGAAGTCATTGATTTTTTTCTTCTTTTTTCCATGTTATATTTCTTGGTAATTTTGTAGTTTTACGAAAATTCCTCTCACCACATATCAGTTGATAATTTAACTTTTTTAAAATATACTCATTGGATAACTAATTACTTGCTAAACCCGGTGGAAAAAAATAAAAAAGGTTATATACATACATCTGTAGAATCACACTAAAATCCAAATAAGAGCAAATGTGTTAATTTGCTTCTCAGTTACAAAACTTAAAAGTTAGTGTAGCAACGTACCAGGGAATTTACATACCAACATCTTTTCTAGGTCTTGTAGAGTAGAAATTCTTGAGTTCAAGCCATAAACAGAGTAGAGTGTCAGAGGCGTCCTCGTCCCAGCAACCATCGCTGGTACTAGTCTTGGAAAGAGCCAAGAGGGTCCTCAACCATCCCTCATGGAGGCTGGAGAATTTACATCTCCCCTCGCTGGATCTGAAGTTTTTACTGATCATTGCTTTCATTCTTTGAGCAGCCTCAGACGCAGCATCAACAACTGGCCGGCGGATCCCCGCCATGAGAGCAACCTGAAGGCCATAGCTCTCAGGACAAGCACCTGACGCCAGTCTGTACAGAAACACCAGATCATCCTTTTGTTGTTGTTGTTGTCCCTCTGCTCCATCTGTGGACCCTGGCTTCGAACTGAAGGCACAGGCCATGTGCTGCAGATTCACGCGAGGATGGATGCCGAACTCCTTCGTCAGCGGATGGTAGTGTGTGGCGAAAAGCAAACGGCAGCCTATCTTCTCCACAAGATGACGGAATACCTGTCGGAATAACAAAACCATAAATTAATACAAGCAAGTCTGCAACACAAGATTTATTTATTTATTATTATTATTTTATTTTTTTGGAGTGTGATGAAATAGTATTCAATTTCAAACAGAATAATTACGTGTACCAGGTAGAAATTACTTTTATTTTTATTTTATTTTATTTATTTATTTTATAATAAAGGCAAAGAGCTACAGGATGACCTTGGATTAGAGCAGTGATCCTGAATCTGGGTCCATGGTAGACTCGACATGTGCTCGGCATCACATCGACGCCTTTGCCTCAAACTTGAATCAGATAATGTATCTCGAGACAAGGAGGTCACGTGATACCACACGTGTCACGCCCACCATGAACTCCGAGACTACCGGATATGCCGGTTGTTATTTCTATTGATGAATGTATAAGTTCCTACCCTTTAACAAAAGTTTATATAAATTATTTTTACAACTGTGTGTTTGATTAGAGGTACCAATTGGAATATAGTAAGTTTGATTTTTATCTAATATTTAATTAATACTAAGCAAAATAATAATTTTTTTATTAAAACTATATTTACAACTAATAATTGATATATATTATTAATTCATACATTTTATTATAATATATTTAATTAATTAACAAAATCTTGCATAGATGTGTTTAGTGAAAAAGGTCGGGTAGAGCTAGGATATCCTAAATTATTTTCCAACGAAATACCCTTCTAATTTTCAATGCCGGACTCAATTAAATCAAAAAATAAGAACTTGAACAAAAGAAAAATAGACAGCGTGCACATAACAATATATATATATATATAGGCCAGTTTATATCATATGATCGACGGGTTAGTTAAGGCGTACTACGCTATGTAAGTACATCATCTACAGGCCTCCGAAAGCCCAAGTTCTACTTCCGATATGCTATCTCACATAATACGGGCCAACCGCGACTTATACTAACCGCACTATATCACGCGCGTGTATATAATATATATATATATATATATATATATATATATATATATATATATATATATATATAGAAAGAGACAGGAAAAAGCACTTACAGCATAGGCAATTGCATATCCATCAAAGGTGCTGGTTCCTCTACCAAGTTCGTCGAGCAGTACAACAGAATCGGTAGTGGCATTTTGAAGAACGGATGCAGTCTCTGAACACTCAACAAAAAACGTACCTGAATTGAAAAGAGTGTCATATCACTAAAGAGGACCATTTCTTAAGCTGAGATTCTCAGATCGTTTTCATATAACTATTGATAAGAACACTAAAGAATTAAATTTAAAGGACGGAGACAACCCAATAATCCATCTCATTGTAAAAAAAAAGCACTCACTCTCGCCTGACATGATTCGATCAGTTGCCCCAAGTCTTGTAAAGATAATATCAGCAGGTGTGAGCACACACGTTTCACATGGCACATAACAACCAAGCTGGAAACAAAAGCGTCAATATCAACTTGAATATGAAAATGAGATTGTGAAAAGTTTACACTACTAACCTGAGCAAGTATTACGGCCAAACAAGTGGCCCGTAATAGTGTTGATTTCCCACCCATGTTTGGTCCGGTCAACAACAGGGAACAAGGGTAGGAAGCACCTGAGTCCTTATCCTCACCAAGACACACATCATTTGGAACAGGACTGTTCCCATTCTCTCCAACAGAGTAAGGATGCCATAATCCCTTCATATGCAGCACTGGCCCCCCTCCACCACATCCTTGGTTTGAAGAAACCTTCTTGGAGTGAGAGTTAGCTGGAAGAAGAACAGGTCTGCTGGTAGGCCCACTTGAAAGAGTAGCAGATGCTGCAAAAGACTTTAGGACATCAACGCAATTGAGAGCATGAATGACTTGAGACCAGTCAGTGACCACGGCAAAGAGCTCAACCAGAACAGCTAGTGTTTCAGCATCTGATTCCTTTACATTATGGTCCTGCAAAATAGCTGTAGATCAATATCATTACATAATTCGTGCAAATATAAGGTGCAGTGCTAGTGACCTCGTAATTGGGGAAGTCATCTTCCATAGCTGCTTCAAATTGTTTTAGTAGCTTGTCAAGTTCGCTTAAAGTTGCAAGACTCGCAAATTTTGATAGTGCTGAGATTCTGTGATCTTCTCTCTGTAAGATCAACAACAAATCTATGGCCACTCGGAGACCCTGGAGAAGAGAACCAAATGTTCTTATCTGTGAATGGCAAACAAAAGTGCATTAGTCAGGAGCCACACAAAAGTTTAGTCTCTTTTTTGTCATGGAACCAAATTTAGTCAAACCAGAGGTTCTAGAAACTGAGGTGGGAAATTATAGACGCATATTAGTTCATTTATGTGATACAGGATTTATTAGTTATGTCAAACGATGAATCATATATACTTGAGGTAACATATAAGGTAGAGATTTACCTGTTGTTTCAATAGTTTTTGTCCAACAAAAGGCACCAAGAGTGCAGATGATGAGCCTATGCCAGCCTTGACACGTCCTAACAGTCTCTCAATATCCGGGAGCCTGCGGAGATACTGGGCAATGAGAGAGCTTATGCCTGAATTCTTTATCAACCCCTCGACAGCATTTAGCCTGTCATTGATTTCTTCGATGTCTTTGAGAGGATGACAAATCCACCTTTTCAATAGCCTCTTGCCAGATGATGTCATGCAGTGATCTAGATACTTGAATAATGTCCCTGGATTGAACAGAAACCTGGTCAGGAAGATTGTGGGAAAGGAATAATTGAATAATGGCAGAAGACGTAAGTTAATAGACACATGTAATCCTGTGCACACAAGAGAGGAAGAAATTGGATTTTTACCAGATGGGCCGCCATCAACATTATTGCCAAAGATTTCAAGATTAACAAGAGTTTGTCCATCCATCCTGAGGCAACTTTTATATACATGATAAGATAAGAGTTCCCCATTTCGTAATGCATCATCTAGCTGATCAAAAAGTAATCCAAGAATTAGAAACATATAAACGAGATTTGAATGGCAACAAAATTAGAAGCTGATAAGACTGAATGTCACCAATGAAGAAACTAGATTTAGTATCACTGGAATGACTAATGGATCATGAACAAACAATGCTAATGATCCTTGTGTCCAGAGAATTAAACAGAATGTGAACAACTTTTGGCACCTCACCATCATCCTACTTAAGTGACCAAGAAGTCCACCAAGAGCACTTAAGACAAGATCTGGATCAGCCATAAAATCAAATGCTAAAGACCAGGGTTTAGAAGAACCCTTAAAATATCCTTTAGAATGTATCAACTTCCTAACTTCAGAAGCATCCAAAAATCCTGTCCCCAGAGCCACTGGAGTTAGTTGCGTCATGGTTGAGCCTGCATGACAAGGTACAGATGTCTCACCAAGAAAAATAGTAATTATAAATTACAATTTTGGAAAGGCAACATAACAGTTACAATTGGACATTCACATTAACTATCATTCCTAATAATGGAGACGTCCACATCAGATACATAAACCCTCAGCTAAATATTCATTGGAAGTTTGAAATTGGTGGATATTACATGCACCAGAATGGGGTAACCACTATATCTATATTTTATGTGATATCTTTCTGTATTATAAAAGTAAGAGGAATAATCAGAATCTCATGGCCAATATATTTTACAAACGAGTATTAAAACTTATCCAGAAAAATGCAAGCTGTTAGATTCCCTATTCACCTGCAGAAGCATATTTTCTCAGTGCTTTCAGAGTTTCTCTAGAGACCCCTGCAATGAAAAATCAAAAATTCAAACATTAATCTAGCAATTTTGCCATAACACCTGCGAGAGTTTATGTCAAAGCTACAACCTTCACTTTCATAAATGATCTCTCTTGGTGAAACCTGGAAAAATAAAATTGTGAGAATAAAATAATTACAAGAAAGTAGAAAACATTGGAGGAAAGTTATCTTACCTGCATCACCAAAGCACCCAAAGCAGCACAAGAAGCATCATCACATAAAGAGCCCACCCAAACCTTCAAAGCTGCATAATCTAGAAAAGCAAATGTGTACATAGAAGAGCCATTCTCCGACCTGCCATTTCCCTGAATATCCAATTAAGCTAATGAACAAACAATGCCAAGTGAATAGAAAGTAATCAAATCAACAGAGCACATTTAAAGACACTAAACAAGAAATGAGAATAGAATCCACACTAAACCATAGCCTTATCCAAGGATGTCTCATACCATTCTGCACACTGAACGAACATAGATCATTCTAATGAACTGCATAAAAGGAATCGATGTGGTTGACAATCTAGTCAATAAACTATATTTTTCCAACAAGAATATGCCGCAATTGAAATATGAAAATGTCAAAAGGTAAACTTGCAGTAGTAACTACTACCTAATTTCTTCTATCTACAGATGACGCTAGAAGGATTGAGAGGAAATAAAAAACTAAATGCTTTCAGGACATAAACAGTCATGGCTTCATTGGATCAGCATTCAGGATGGCGGATTTTGATAGAAAACATTTGAAAAAGAGTGCCTAAGAACTATTTTAATAAGTATGTCAGTTCAAAAAGGAAAAAACTACACTAAAAAAAGCAAAATAAATATACCAAAAACAGCATAATGTACTCAAACAGAAGTACAAAAGTAGGCTTAGGTAAATCCAAACCCATAAGAAATAGAAGAAAAACCACTGGTAAGTTGTAAATAATCACAAACCCTAACAACATTACCTCCTTAATCGCAAGAAGGTGCACAACATCCGGCCCCGTACTGCCATCAGCTATAGTTGATGGAGTTGACACATGAACTAGTTTTCTTTGAATAACCTAAAAGATGTTAATATTGGAGACAACATCAACATGATATAAATACTCAACAAATTCATTGATGCTAGAAAGCAAAGGCAATGAAAGAAACAAAGACCCAAACTCAGTAGTAAATGGTTTTTGTTGATAATATCTCCCAAGCAATTAAAATTCCTAGGAACAAGTCAAAAGGACACAAAAATTGAGATCATAGAAGTGAAGGAAGTCCAATGCACACTGCTTTTAAATATAAAAATAGGAAAGGCAGTTATTAATTACCTACTAAGATAACAGGCTGTGTGAACGGATATAATTACATCGATGGTCTCTATAACTTTTTTGTTCTATTTCTTCCTATTTGGATTAATCTACCATAATTTTGAAAATGAGATTCAAAATACAGATGTAAAACATTAATTCAATGAGATTCAATGAGTAATGAATCAAGAAAACAGGAAGTTAGACGGGTCATGAATACTTACTGAAGAGGCTCCTCTAGCTTTGGCTTGGTCTGAAGTCTCAAGCTGTTCCATCCGTCCAACTTTATACCTTTTATAAAATAGCAAGAGTAATATGAATAACCATTTGCAGGAGCAGTATACAGATGTGTAGAGTGGGCTCTGGAATTTGTTACATCTCACCAACTTTTGGAAGAAATTTCAAGGTTCTCAATAACTCATTTTGCATGTCAAATATAGTAATTGAAAAGCATGAAGCAAAAAGAACAAAAGTGGTTCATCATCACTGCTAAGTTAAATCCAGAAACATGAAGAGTACAAACCATACAATTTAAAATCAATATAACAAAGCATGAAACTCCAATCAGCACAATAACCAAAAATAGAAAACAAAACTTATGCCCTACCCTAGAGCCGTGAGCTTTCCAACAGCATCATCAATCCCAGCCTCAGAAATTCCAACCTGGCACATGACAAGACACATTGGAAAGATGGTATCGGTCTTAACTGACAAAATATCCAAAATAGAAGTCACATAACATGCTCCTTAAATTGCAAATTTTGAACATATTGAACAAAGGAAAGACAACACAAAGGCAACCCACCTTTTTAGCAAACCAAAGTTAAAACAACAGAAGTCTTCAATAGCTCTTTTCAGCTTCAAGTAAAGCAATTAAAAACAAAGCAGCAAAATATTACTCTTGGGTAATGGTATATTGGAATAGGGACTCAATGTCCAGTTCTCAACAGATTTCATCAACATTCAACCCAAATAAAGGTTGAATTAGTCAAAAGAGTCAAATTAAACCCAATCAGATATTTTCATGAGCCCTGGCTGGGCAAATAGGGTAAGTTGAGGTCAGGTCAAAACATGCAAACAGGATATGCATTGCAGGTTCTACTGCCAACAGCTAAAGAACCAAAAGGCAGAAATATTCAAAGTTTTCAGGAGGCACAAGATCACCTGTCTGCATTTCCCGACACCACTAAATGTCATTTTCCAGTCAAGCTCTTTCTGACCAATCTCAGCATCTAGCTCATATAGTTCATAAAATTTTCCCTGAACAGATAAAAATTGCGGTACACCAATAAATTCAGCATAAAGATCACAGAATAACATGCTATAATATATCATAGAAGATCAAGGTTTTCACCACAGGTACTTCTGTTAGATAAGAAGTCAAATGACAGCTTGATACAACTAAATGAGCAAGGGAGGATACAGTGGAAGCATAGAGATAGTGATGATACATAATGTAACGGGAAATGGAACTTACAACTTTAAAGAAGAGGACAACATCCATATACTTGCATTTTACAGTCCAATACTGTTTTTGAGATGCTGACATTTTTTTCAATGCATCAGGTGGTATGTACAAGGTTCTCTTGTCATAAAGTGGGTCATTGGGCCGTCTTCCATTTTCATCTCTAATGGAGGTAGGGTTGAGCCATTCAAACTTACTGTTTACACTCCCGGATACTTCCCCCGAGGTTTCTTTTCCTATAACCAAACTTAGAGATGACTTCAGCCTTTTTTGAGAGGCCAAAATGGGAGAATCATTTTTGCAATGTGCATCAGCAGTATTTGCAGAGGCCATGGAAGCCAATTGGGATCTGTTGCCTTCAGGGTCCACTAGTTGACCATCAGTCCTTTTTCCAAACTCTCCACCAAGATTTGATTTTATCATTTTATTAGAGCTCAAAGGAGGAGAATCGCTAGAATCCTTCAAATGACAGGGATCTTCATGTAACCTCTTCAAACGAGAAAACAATGGTCTCATGCCCGGGGTTTCTGGGCCAGGAATATCTGATTCCATGTGTTGACATGGAAAGTCACTTCTGATGTGATCTTCATTAAGCATTGGATCACAAGTTATTTGAGGATTAGAGGTCAAATTTTCCTGCTTCTCATTGTTTGATTTAGGCAAGAAAGTAGCCGAACCACTTTCATCCAGGTTCCTACAGATAGGTGAAGATAAAATAATAATAATAATAATAATAATAATAATAATAATAATAATAATAATAATAATAATAATAATAATAATAATAATAATAAATAGAATAGTTTCTTTCTTCATGCATAGATAAATAGAATAAATATGTGCAGTAACAACAAATTTAAAAACATAACGCACTTTCAGACGGTGTGAGAAGAAATCTTATTAAGCTCAGAAGTTTCATGTGCTGCTGAAGGCCTCTGCCTTCCTTCTTTATGCAAAGAAAATTTCACCAATAATTTATCATACAATAAACAAGTGAAACAGATACAAAATTAAAACTAGTGCAGCCCTCAAAGTGCGGACAATTAAGAAACAAATTCATAAATATATTGAGAACAGATTTCATGTCTTCAAAACCACAATACATCTAGTTGAGAGCAGAACAAGTTCACAAAAGAGAACACATAGATAGAACTAAAATCATGTTTAAGTTGAACTCATTAGATGTGAAGATTGATAGAAATTTCAAAAAAAGATCAAAATTCACATTAAAAATTCAAAGGCAAGCAGAAGCCAGCAGAATGCATAAAAGCTTGATATACATGCAACTAAAGGCGATTGAAGTGTATGATATCCTGCAAATTGACATTTTAGACAACCCTCAGAAATTTCAGTAGGAATATGCTTACCCAATCAAAATAAAGCAACATAGAGACCAATTTATGAATAAACATCAAATACCACCAAAGCATTAACAATCCAAGTCCCCTCAAACTAAATAACAACAGGATCACTAGTCTGGGAATATCTATATGACCAATGAAAACGCTAAATCGCAGTTCCATTCTCGCATCCACAAAAAAATAACAAGATCCCTAAAATTTCATTGCTCATAAATATGCTAGGCTAATTGATCAGAAGTTGTATCTATTCCATCATAATATTGCACAATTTTAAATACAGAAATTCGGATCAGCAAAACCGAAACCCTAGACTAAGTAAGAGGCCATACCCCTTGTCAGAGATTCGCGATCGGTCCTCCCGTGTAAATTTGTGCATGATGCTGGCAAATGATCCAGGTTGATGGCTACCATTGGCACCGGGCGGCTGATCTCCAGCCGAGATGAACGGCCTCCGAAGCTTCTCCGGTGGGGTATCCGTCCCTCTGACTTCCGGGAAGAGCTCTTTAGCAGGAAAATCCGATGGCAAAGAGCTTCTCTGCTGCTCTTCCTTCCCGACATCGAGATCCGGCGAGGGCCTTTGGAGGAAAGAGAGTATGGATCGCTGGCGCTGCATCTTCGGCGCGAGAGAGAAGCAGGCGAAAGGCGGAAAGGGTGAGCTTATATATAGTCGCTACTTGGAGAGGCTTTTGGCGGTAAACTAAAATTTGAGAGAAAATGAGGAATCTCACTTTGAAATGACAAATCTACCCTCATGACCAAGAGGGAAACACTAGATTAGTTTATTTGAATTCATTGTTTGTTAATTCTACTCCTAATTTAAATTTACAAGGAAAATTGCATCTCTCTTTATAATATATATATATATATATATATATATATATAAAGGGAGCTAAATATTTAGCTATTTATTACAACATGCCATAGTTTGATAAAGTTTTTCAGGAGCTAGTCTAGCATTTCCCGGGTTTCTTTATATCTATTACAAAAACTTGTTAATCTTGTTATTTTTGTTCACGCATCTACACACTCATTCTCCTCCTTTGGGATGTTACTTCTAAGTTTTGTAGCTTATGAAGCCATTTGCAACAAAATTTAGTAGTTTTTCTTGTCTTCTAATCGTAGTCCTCCACTTCCATATGAAGAAGCCTGGGGATAACCTGGTTGTGTATGTATCTGGGCTTTTGTGATTCCCATCTCAATTAGCTTCTTGATTCCTCTTTCATGACCATCAACTCCCCCTCAAATGTTGAGCTAGACTTACATTCTTTGGACTATGCATAGCATAAAAACACTTTGTTAGTGATATATGTCATATATTATTTTTTTATTTTTTTTTGGAAACTACCTCTTATGAGGCATTAGTATAGAACAGAAATGTAAGATTTTCCCTTCGCCATCCTCTCCCCGCTATCTCTCCCATTTAATCAAGGTTTGTTCCTCGCCTGATATTCCTTTGCCATGATAATGCCTTTCTTTTTGCATAAGGTTTGACCAAAAAGCCATCATAATGCCTTTCTTTGCATAAAGGTTTGATCAAAAGCTTTATCTTGAAAACCCAAGTTATACCTAGCCTTCTAAATTTGTCTTAAAGTGTTTCATATTATGAGAGAATCTTCATTTGACACTCTTCTTGAATAGGACCTTCCCTTGACCCATTATCTTTTTTCCAATGTGTTACTTCTCATGACAGTCTATATTAAGTGTCATTCATTCCTAACCTCCTCCCACACCCATTGTACCAATTTGCAACCATAAAACAAATGATTAATAGTTTCCTTTTTAAGTTTACATAATAAACACAACCTCGCCCCTATCTCTTCTGCACCAACATCCACATATCGAAGCCCCTATCTTGATCCTCTTATGGCCTTGTAAAGTCCCTTTCACATTGTTTGTCTTGCAAAACCATCATATTCAAATGAGGTGTATTGGCTTCCTAGGCCAAGACACCCTTCCCTTTCGAGCCCGATAGCATTGGTCCGATTCCAATCTTGTCTCGACGAATCTCAGCACACTCCACACCACATACCTCTGCTCCATGGCCTACCAAACTGCATTTATAACAAAAGACTGGCAATCATTTATATAATATAGCAACAAAATATTGGAATCTAAGAACCTTACCTAGACATCTTGTTTGAGGGGTTTTTCATATCTACCTCAATGCAAACCCTAGCACAATGCGCTCTGTTGAGAGCTAGAATGGTTTCATCAATTTTCACAACTCTACCGAAAAATAAGCTATGGACTCCAGAGCCTCGGTGGTCTAGTATGCCACAGGCAAGTGATGCAATTAGACCCAAAAGGGTAGCAAATGTCAACCTCTCAAAGGTAGGTTGAAAATGAGCTTTCTAGCAAATCAAGTGAGGCACTATGGCCTTGTTTGGATTAGCTTCTAGGAAACCCAGAAGCGCTTTATTTATAAGTGAAGCACTTCTGGGTTGAAATATGTTGTTTGGATTAGCTTCTCTGCGCGTAAGCTAAAAAAAAATCCCGCTTTTCAGTAGTCACATATGCAGACTTCTAAAAAAAGCAGTTTTCAAGAAGCAATTTTGGGGTTGTACAATTACCTAATTGTCCTTATGAAATAGAGGAATGACACAGGTTTTTAGGGTTTCTCTTTTGCTTTTCCATCTCCATTCCCAAGTCCCAACCTCCTCTACCTCCGTTGAAGACATTCCGCCTCCTCATCCAGAAGCGCGCTTCGATCCGGAGAGGGACAGCGCGAGCTCCAGATCAAGTCAAAGTTTCGAGGTGAGCTTGATTTTCTCGCTCGCTCTATGAGTGGTGCCGTTCCAATTTTGATGCACCTTCTCATTTCGCTCTCTATGAGTGTTCTGGTTCCAATTGATGCTTCCTGTTTTTTTTTGTTCCAATTGTTGCTTTGTTGCTTCCTGTTTTTTTTTTTTTTGGTTCCAATTGATGCTTCCTATTTTTTGGTTGGGAATGGAGATGAAACAGGTTTTTTTTTGCTTGCTTTTGCTTTTGCTTTTGCATCTCCAATCCTAACCTTTCTGTTCGTCTGTTTTGCCATTTCTTCATATGCTTTCTGAAACCATAATGAGTTTTACAGTTAGTGTTTCAAAAAGCAGTGAGTATTGGAAGCAAATGAAGATATGCATCCTTAAAGATGATTGAGCTCATAATTTCCATGTAAAATCCACAATTTTGTTAGTAATAACCAGAAAAGGACAAAGAGTTGGAAGGCTTGTGTGTTACCAGTCAAATAGATTAGTTACAGGTGAAGTGATGTTCACCCACCCCATCTAAGAACAGAAAATCTAAAATATGATCAAACAAGTTTCATGATTAATAGGACTAGTCACCTGATGATCATAAAAGAAGATTAACAAAAGAAAGCATACTAAAGCAATGTATTACCTATATCATCCTGCTCCTGAGAGATAAAACTAACAATGTCTATACACTCAAGGCATCACACTGACATTTAAGATTTTTTTTAAATAATTAATTAGTAGTCAGTTGTCAGCATCTATATAAGTTGTTATCTTTACATTTGCTAAGAAGATTATGTGTTGTTGGTTTTTTTCAATGTGATGCTTTACTAAAGTATATTTATTTGTATTGGTTTTTCACCCACTAATCCTTTTCCCAAATGTTTAGTCAAAATGTAGTAACTTGAAGTCTATGGATTATTGTTGTTGTGGTGATTTTACACCCCTTTTATTTTCTAATTTTATGTTGAAAATAGGGCGTTACTTACCGTTGGAAATAGTTTCCTTAGATTCAACTACTCATCTATAGATTTTGTATATATATGTTTTTTTCTTTTCTATCTTTGATCATAAGTTAATGCAGTGTATTAAGGGCACACGATTAGTTACACTCATTCAACATGGCTTCGAAACTTCCACCCAAAAGACTTGTGCATGGGACAAATATAGGTGATGGGAATATGGTCGCATGTAAAAATATTCCAAAAGCTAGATGGGATGACACAAATACTGAATTTTTCCTAAAGATTTGTGTTGAAGAGGTCCAAAGGTAATAGGCCACACACACACTTCACTAAAGAAGGTTAGAAAAACATGGTCTCAAAGTTCGTTGTGAGAACAAGTCTGAGTTACAATTACAAGCAACTGAAAAACAAATGGGACTCACTCAAAAAAGAGTTTTCTTTATGGGCAAAGCTAGTAGAGCATCAGACAAGCCTTGGTTGGGACTCTGCTAAGAGGACAGTTTTGGCAAGTGATGAGTGGTGGGAAAGAAAAGGACAAGTAAGCTTATGAACTTCTTGGATAGTTATATTTTCATTCATTCATTATAATTTTTTCTTTGAAAATATTCTAACACATTGTCTTCATTTTATTGCTTTGTTTGAAACAGGAAAACCTAGAATATTTGAAGTGGAGAAATGAGAGCCCAAAGTTCTTGGATCCAATGGAAATCTGCTTCAAAGATGTGGTGGCTGACAGTACGTATGGTATTGGTACCATAAGACCCATCTACCGATAATGAAGTCTCCAACAAAATGTGTACACTCGGATGAATGAAGCTTTGGATCACAGGATAACTTTGATGATGATGGTGACAATGACCCCAACAATTTAATGATACTCCAAGGGAAGAAACTACTACAGGACAAGATAAAAAGAGACAGAAAATGTCACGAAGGGAAAGGAAAAAAAGTGCAAATGAGAAATTGCAAGAATCTTTTGACCATCTAATCACTAGGATGGATAATATGTCTCGTACAAGTAATGCAAGAGTTAAGAATGATGATCGTTGTAGCATAAACAAATGTATGGAATTATTGGACATGGTGCCGGGGCTTGAACGAGGAAGTCCACAATTCTTCCTTATGTTGAGGTTGCTTCCAAAGAAATCTTATAGGGAGCTTTTTGTGTCATTAATGGGAATGGATCCATCACTTGTTATTGGATGGTTGAGCACGTTTAGTATGGACAACATCAACCAAATTTAGTTTCGACGGATGCTTTTGGTTTATGGGATGAACTTGTTTATTATGTATTTTCTTTTAAGTGTTGAACTTAAGCATTGACCATTGTGATAAACTTTAGATGGCTTTGCTTTATGTGTTAAACCTTGTGTTATGTGTTGAACATTGTGTTATGTATTGAACTTCTTTTTTCATGCCATTAGATATGTTGAACTTGTTTGTTACTTATTTGCTTTATGTGTTGAACTTTTTTTAATACGTGTTGAACATTGCATTAAACATTTGTTTAATGGTTTTATGCGAGGGGTATAACTCTAAAATGGAATTCTTGTCCTATCTGGATAAAGAATCAAATGAGTCAATGTCCAGAATCGAGGAAGGAGAAGTTAGCAATTTTGATATACAGAGGGATGAGTACATTGGAAGAATGTATGCAGGTGCGACAGCTGCACAATATCAATATATGAAGTCAATGTTGAAGTGTGAGAAGAGAACATCTTCATTAATCGGCTCTGAGATGGGTTAATGAAATAATGGATGGATCGGACACTTTCGTTTCTTGAGCAAGTCAGGAATGAGAAAACCTGTATTTAGGAGATTGGTGGTTGAGCTTACCCAAAATTATGGACTACAACACACAAGAAATGTCACTGTAGGAGAATCAGTGATAATGTTCTTATATGTACTTGGACAAGGAGCAACTTATAGGAATGTGGAGGAGAGGTTTCAACATTACGGTGAGATGCTGCATCAGCAGTTTAGAGTGCTAAAAGCTGTTCGCAAACTTGGGAATGATATTATTAGACCGGTGGATAGGAATTTTGGAGTTGTGGATGAGCACATTCGGGGTGACAGGAGATATTGGCCCTACTTCAAGGATTGATTGGAGCAATAGATGGAACACATGTGGCCATTCAAGTCCCAGCTGACAAACAAATCCCATTTATGAATAGAAAAGGGTACACATCAACAAACATTCTAGCGGTATGTGACTTCAATATGTGTTTTACCTTCAAGGCTTATTGGTTGGGAGGGATCGGTGCCTTTAGGAATACTAATGGAGGCTTTAAGAAATTTATCTTTGAAGTTTCCTCATCCACCCGGAAGGTTTGCATTTACTTGAAATTAATTTTAGTATAAATTTTATGTTTTCTTCTTCTTATTATTTTTTATTATGCTTTGTAGGAAAGTACTACCTTGTGGATTGGGATATCTACAATGAAAGGTTTTATGGGGCCATACAAGAGTGCAAGATATCATATTCCACAATTTAGGATATCCTGCTTTCCTTTAGGTCTCCCAATGAAATATTCAACTACCATCACTCCAGTTTGAGAAGTGTTATAGAAAGAACATTTGGTGTTTGTAAGGCAAGATGGCGGATCCTACTGAAATATGATCAGGTACAAGCCAAAGGTACAATTCCAAATTATATGGTCATATTTTGCTCTCCACAATTTTATTCGAAGAATGGGGAATAATGATTTGGATGATCTTGAGAGCATTGAAAACATAAACCAATTTGAGGAAGGAACTGGCTTGAAGATGATGATGGTGAAAGTCCACTTGTTTTGGCATCAATCAACCCAAGAAGATACCCAACAAATTATCACGACTAGGAACACTATTCGGGAACAACTCACCCACAACTCACCCAAAAAATTGTTGTTATTGCCGTTGAAGTTGTTAAACAATATTTTTGTTCTTCTTGTTATGTTTGTTGTTGTAACCTTTTTTTCTTGTTGTTAATTGTTGTTTTGGATGTTGTGTTGTTGAAAAATATTAATATTGTCATGATTAATTGTTGTTGTAATAGTAATGACAATGTTGTGATGTTGAATGTTTGAATCTACATTTTGGGTTTTTTTTTTATAGGAATTATGAAGTTATGACCATCCATCACATTTTTTTATCAAGGAAATTAGGAAACCATTCCATTTATTTTCTTTTATAAAATTCTTTATAGTTTTTTCTTTATGCAGAACCTATGGCATGTAGTGGGTTAAAATATGAAATCTATCATTGTCAATAATAATAATAATAATAATAATAATAATAATAATAATAATAATAATAAATATGGTGATAATAATCATTATGCTCATAATAATAATAATAATAGTACTACTATTAATAATAATAAAAATAATAATTATTATAATGACAATAATAGTAGTAGTTATAATAATAATAATAATAATAATAATAATAATAATAATAATAATAAATATGGTGATAATATCATTATACTCATAGTAATAATAATATTAATAAATATGAGAATAATAAGAATAGTACTAGTTTTTAATAATACTACTACTATTAATAATAATAATAATAATAGTGATAATAATAATATTATATATAATAATAATAATAACAATAAAAATAAAAAAATAAATAATTATAATTATAATTATAATTATAACATGTGAGAAGCGCTCTATAACATGTTAATAGTAATTAAAACATGATAACATTACTTATATCATGTGACAAATGCATAATAATTGAGATACTTTATAATAATTCAATGAATGTCCATTTTGGTAATTTATCACTGAAAAAGTCCTTTTAAGAATACACATCCAAACAACTTCCCAAATATAAAAGTGCTTCTAAATTAATATATCCAAACACAAAAAATACAGAAGCACTTAACTTATTCTCAGAAGCACTTCTTTTGGAAGTCCTACAAAAAAGTCTTTTAAGCCCAATCCAAACAAAGCCTATCACATTAACCATCTAGAATTACCGTTTGTGATGAGGTTTCAACCATTTTTTCAAATGAACATCAAATCACAAAAAACCCATTTGGCATATCAGTAACGAATAACTCTCCAAGTCCATGTCAGAGCCTAGAAAGGTTTTCCTTTGTTATTTTGAGAGGAGTCTTGCCTAGGACTTTGAAGTAGGGAAGAGTATTATGCATGGGCTCATGTGTTGTGAGAATGGCGTCATTTTTCAAGACTAAGTCTCCTCACCATAGCCTTTAGACCCTCCAAAGATCATACAGCGCCAAGTGTCTCTGGAGACTTCGGCGCCCTATTTCTTATGACGTTTGCCCATGATCAAACTGCATCTCCATTAGGAGTATTGCGGCAACAAGACCTTACTTTCCCTTCCCTCGACATCCAAGAGATCATCGGTGGGTGTAGGTTTACAAAAAGAATTTTAAGTATTCCATGGGACCAAGACAAATTAAAACTAAGACTCCGACATAATTTTTCACATGGCTATTACTTCTCCCCCACCTACCGGTGCAAGTGGGGGAGAGAAAGAAGACTCTGGAGGGTGTGATTTTTTGGGGGAGACTAAAAGCTTATTTTGAAACTTGCTCTCGCTATTGAAGCTTCCCAAGAGAACTTAGTTGGATATATATATATATTGAAAAAGAACATAATTAAAATTTATAGTCTAAAATTTTAGAGGAATACCAACCAACATCCAATATTTTAATATTTTTACCACATTTACTTGTAATTAAACATTTTGGATGAATTTTATGAAAAAAAAAATTAAAATGTTATAAAATTAAGAAAAAAGATGGCTCAATCAACCAAGCGCCATTTTGTTTCTCGAGCTTGAGACTACCGGAACTTTTCAGAATTCCAAAAAGCAAGCGTGGATGAGAAAGAAAAAGCACGTCGTCTCTGGAACCTTCTTGCTCTGCTATAAATACCATCTTCTTCCCCGTCTCGTGCCTCATCTCTCCAACGATGATTGAATAGAGGTTCTCATTGCAGGAGTGCCAGAAATGCCGAGCCGATTCAAGGAAGCCTAACCCAAGACTGGGATCCCGTGGTGCTGAGCAAGCGCAAGCCCAGGAGCAGCGAGCTGGAAGGATCTCCAAGGCTGTGAACCAGGCTCTGCGCGCCGGGAGGGCGGCGGTAGAGGCCGTGAAGAAGAAGCACGACGCTGGAGTCCGGGAACAAGAAGTCGTCGACGTCAGGGCCGGTGATGTACGCAAAGGAAGCTGGATGATGAACAGACGGAGCCGGCGGGGTTCGAGAAGGTGGCGCCGGAAGTGAGGGCGGCGGCGATCCAGAAGGCGAGGTTGGCTAAGAAGATGAGCCAGGCGGAGTTGGCAGAAGCTGATCAATGAGGAAGGAGAGCACCCAGGTGGTGCAGAGGAGTACGAGGCAGCGAGCAAGGCGGTGCCAAACCAGGCCGTGCTCGCAAAGATGGAGAAGGTTCTTGATGTCAACGGCTCCAGGGGAGGGATCCAAGTGATACACTCTTCTTAGATGTACATATAAGAAGTTAGGTAATAGTATTTTGTTGGGAATTTAATGGATCAGTCTTCTCTTACATTTGTGTCTTGATTCACTGATTTACCATTTCTTTCTTTTAGTTTTTATATCTTGCATGTTTAGAAATGTACATCTCTAATTCCGTTCTACCCAAACTAAAAAAATGCTTCATTTTGAAAATAGGTTAAAAATTTAAGTTAAATTAAAAAAAATCATTTGCGTTTCACAGATTTATATAATATTAAAAAGTGGTTTTTTTCAAAAAATCTCATGATTTCTTCAATTCAACAAAAAAAGTAAAGGAATTATTAATTTCACATTAATATTATTAATTTATATATTTTAGTTGGTAGGGAGGGTATTTTTTGTTTATTTTTGGTTTTGATCTCTCTGAGGACTTGAAAAAATCAGGTTTAGGGCAATTTTATAGAATTTTTGATATTTATTTCTACACAAAATTTGGCCGTCATCTTTATGAAAATATCTTTTGTGTACTTAACTTAGCAGCTATTAGTAGGAGTTAATGATTTTTTATTAACTGGAAGAAGAAAAGCCCAATAAGATTTTTTTGGGAAAAAACTCACACTCTATTATTGCAAATATGTAAAACCATATAATTTTTAAAATTTATCAAAAATTTAAATTACATTGCTATTTGTTGTTATTAGGTAAATTGCCAAACAGTCCCTGCACTGTTTGTGCAAGTCCTACATCATCCTTAATGATTAGTTACACCTACTTGCACAAATACTCTGGGCATTTTTTTTTACGTTTTAAATTTTCTTTTTATATAGATTGAAAATTATAGAATTGATATATTTTATACCCGATAACACCTGTAAGAAGGTGTTAGTGTTAACCAAGAAAACTAGGATTAATACTTAATTTACACATTCTAAGTCTAAAATTAGTGAAACACTTCAGAGAAAGACAAAGAAGCACATGAAAAGAAAACATATATTAGATGGGCATAGAAAAGGATACAGAAACATAAAAAGTGAGCTAAAAACACCAGTGATAATTGTAAATCCCACAAAACTTGCAGGTTCAAACAATACAAACAAGCAAAAGAAAAAATCCTTCAGTGTGTTTTGTAGCAGAATCCAGCAGACAATATATTGAGAATGTCTTCAAACAAAAAGATTTGAGGATAAGTATGTTCTCCCTGTAAACCCCATTTCAAAAACCTGGTAGTTACTGGAGACGGATAAATGCTTGAAAAACCAGACTAGGAAACTCATAACCTTCTGTGGATCCAAGCTTTGAAAATTGGAGGAGATCACTGTGTGTGTGTGTGTGTGTGTGTGTGTGTGTGTGTGTGTGTGTGTATTACAACTGAGTGCAGAAAAGATTATTATGCTGACGGATTTGCACCATCTGGATTTGTCCAGAGTTTCCATTGGTTCAGTTAGGAGGAGCTGGGCTTGCGGACCACTTCCATCAGTTGTCCAATGCCATTCCCCATTTGATGCGTCGAGCAACAGGTGGTTCATTTGGTTTGGAAGTCTCTGCAGGTGGTGTTGGAGTCTGTGTGGCTTGGCAGGAGGTGAAGCCCCGGCTTTGTCATAATCGGCCACAGAACCTGTGAAACAAGACTTTTCAGAAATAAATCCCGAACATTTCAAAGGAGTCACTGTAAGCAGACATTTGAACAAATGTGCCCTATTAGATACTGTAAACACAGTAAAATATGAAATACATCTAAAAAGAGTAAAAGAAGAAGTCACTTGAATGCTCTACACTTAGACTTATATTCAGCTGAACAGGGGATAATCCAAAAAATTTACATGATCGATGTAGATGCATGACAATGTAAAAACTTTAAAAAGAAAGGATGCAATACCTATCCAGTGCCTCAGTCTTTCATCTTCAGATCAGTACTGAAAGAAGAACTCAGGTGAAGCATATTTTGGCAATGCATCCTGTAGCTGCTTTTTTCTCTCTCAACCATGGCTTTAAAAGCTTCTGAACACTCATTAATAACCTGTAAAATTATTCACACATTCAGCAGAGCTTTGCGGCGGATAACCACTTATTGAAGCGAGTCGAAGTAAGACATAAGCCTACAGCTAAGGATAAATCTGGGAGGAGTTTTTCTTTAATTTATACATCTGTTATTGTGAAGGTGGGACATACAACCTTCAATATATGAGAATAAGGCGCCATGTCTTACTTCCTCAAGAGAGAGAGAGAACCTACAAGATAGAAATATAAGCATACACAACGATGATTGAGAATTATGCTGAGAATATCTGACCTCTTACCTTTTGCTTTTCAGCTATTTCAATGTGATCAAATTTTGGATCTTTAGATAAAGCTGCCTCTCTGTAACTATTGAGACAGTATGCAAGCTAGGTCAATAGCCCAGGCCCCCTCTCAGAATACTCCTTAGCAGCGGCTCTTCAATAGGATCACCTTGCTGCAGTGAGGAAACAACGTTGAAATATAACCAGGTTCTCATAGAAAAGAAATGCAAAGAGAAAACAAAAATAGAAGACAAAAACCTTCTAGCAGGCTCATCAGAAGCAGCGAAATATAAACACCCTTTGTTTCATCTTCACACTGCCATCTTCATAGAGCCAATCCTCAACCTCCTGCAGCTTAGCAGACAATGCACTTCCTTTTCTACTTCTAACACAAAATCCTGATACTTGTCATGAAGCTGCATGCAGATATTAAACAACAAAAATGTCAGGTTGTATAAAACTATTTCCAGCTACTTTTGTGCTAAAATTTTCTGGAAGTAAGTATTTACCTTGTTCCGCATGTCATAAACATAAGCCTCCACAGCACATTCTTCTTATCTTTGGTTTCTTCCATTACTCTATCTTGGAGAGCCATCCTCAAACTCCTTCTCCACCGCCTTCTGCAAATCTATAGTTTCCATTCCTCCATACACCAACTCAGTAATTGAAACTTCAGTTTTTCTTGACCTTCTTTTTTGACAGCATCCCAGCCTGTGGAGATAATCATAAAGCGACAAAAAAAACTTCCATTTTCATTAGTGGTACTAGTAATGCTATGACACGCTGTCCAAATCAGATACAAGTATGCTTTTATGATACACTATCCAAATCAGAACAAACAAAAACACACCCAAAAGACACATCATCATTAGGTAAAATCTTTTTTTTTCCCTTGAATCCAAGAACAATGGTCTACTACAAAGATTGTACTTTATGCTTAGGCAATTAACTTACATATGCATACAATATAAAAACAGAATCATCATTAGGTACAAAAAGGACAAAGTTTGAGGCTATCACTACCAACTTTCTCCAGTACTATGGAATAAAGAGCAGGCGAAATTTCTTCCATGAATGAAGGTAAAGCATGTTGGAAAATCATACTTCCATATATAGTAAACAAATCTCTTTCACGCAGCACGCAAAAATCAAGTATCATTTATGCACATAGAAGTTAAAAGGTTAACACACCTTGGCATCACAATGTCTCCATCTGCACAGGCTTGTCTGCTGAATCTGTTGCACCATTTTCAGCCCCAGGACCAGAACCATCAGCTGGAGGTTTAGAATCCTGCATATTCACATCATTTCCAGCTTGCAGAGGAGTCATCTGCATCCATCTTAATTATCTTCTTTTGGTGGCTCATTTGGAAGCTGATACTGGAACTTCAATTTCTTCCTCCTCTAGCATCTGCACAACAGAAATAGATTAAAAATACCAAACCATCCAATAAAATGGGCATAAAACTCATACTGCTTTTCCCACAACTTACTGTTGCTGACTCAAGAAGTTTAACAATTCAGTGTGGCAAGATTCAACTTTGAGGGCTTCACTTTCAATTTAGCCACGCGTTCAGCTTTAGTTGAATGAAAGGACCAATCTGTTTGATTTTTTAGCACTGATTAACCACAGAAAGAAAAAAAATATGCATGATATATTTGTAATTCTAGAGATATACAGTTATAATAATGCAACAAATATATGAAACAAAATGGTAAATGGTATCATATGATTGCTTACTGTGTAATGTGCTGATCTTTGCTGGAATTTGATGATCACTCACATCAGCATACATAACATCAACTGAGGGAAATGTACTAGGATTTTATAAAGTGTCCGAAAGCTTTGATGCTAGGAATTTGGTTTCCTTTAGGAAATATATATAATTGTAGACTGCTGGTGGTCTAAAAGTGCACCATTTTGTGCATCCCAGGGGCAGCTCCTTTCCAAGACAAGGCAGATTTGGGAAGGGAAATTCTCATGAACCTTTGAAACAAAAAAAAAAGGTAAAATATCAGAATCACTTTTAACATATTACTCACCATTCAAGCCAGAACCCAAAGTAGATTTAACAAACATATCCATAGACAAAAGTTACAATTCATGCAACCAAATCATAATAGTGCCACTTAATTAATGACAAGCAAACAAACTTTTTCCAAGTAGATGATAAGCAGAGTTTAAGTCAATACCAATGCAAATAAAACATGCAAAGAGCAGTACCTGAAACTCAAGCACTTTTTTGAATGTCTTAGGGCTGAGAAATAACACACTGTAGGGCAATAAATCCACACATCGAAGGCAAACACACTCCCACTTTGCATTCACTAGTGCTGTCTAGGCTCTTTGCCAAAGAACTCTGTCAATATCCTAATAATTGCTGGCACACGGAGAGCCTGATCCAACAACACTCAACTGAATGAATGTTTCCACAGTTAGCCCCGCATCCAGAAGCTGACTTTTCCAGTGGAGCTTTCCTGCACGCTCAGAGAGTATTGGAATACTCTATCTGCTCAAACTCATCCCTCTTGCGATAAAAACCCCTAAACATCCCTTCCTCAATCCATCAAGCATTCAATGTTCGAGAGTGGTGCCTCAGGGTTACGCAGACTCAGCATTTTTCTTTAACTTCATACGCATGCGGCTTGCACGTAGCCTGAGACAAGCTTACGAGGCGTTTTGATACACACATCAAATCTTGTATTCATCCTTGAACTTAACAGTGCAAAAGTGATTGAAAAGAGGCTCCCTCATCAAGAGTCTCTCCCACACAAGAGACCGATCATAATGCAGCATGTGAGACAAGATTTTTAGGCTGCCCCTTCTTGAAGCCTGCAATGCAGACCTGCACATACTGGCATGGCCAACATCAACAAATGCAACATTGAGCTGGCTCATTCTCTAGGTAAGTCCGTTTTATAGATACCATAAGCCAATGCCGCCGCTGTTGTCCTCATGGAACTTAACCGCAAAGGGGATGCAACAACCAGCAATAGTGGCAGCATCCACGACGCCCTCCTTTGGAGATCAGTGAAGTAATACACTGGGATCCCAAATGCAGCAATCTACAACTGCTGCATTTTAGATTAACTCACTCAGCTATGGTTTTCTGTGGTTGAAAGAACCATTGCCAGCACTTGGGTTGGCGTGGAAGACCCTCTGCTCACCAAGGTACCTCGCATGTGGATCAGCGGGGAACCCATCCAGGAGCCCTTCAGTTACCAAATAAGGCAGTGATTGAAGTTGTCGCGTGTTGGAGCTCCAGGATCAGAAAAACTTCCCGCCCAACAAGCCGCTTGATCTGGGACACAGAGTTCTTTGGATTCATCATTGAAGATGCAGCCCTCCCAGCAGTACTCAATGGAGAACGTTTATAGCTTCTCTCCACAAAGCAAGAGCGATGGCAGGGGTCTCCACGCTTCGACTCATCATTGAGAACAACATCACGTTGCCCCGTTGCCGCGCCACCGCGACAATGCAGCTCTCATTCCCAACATCAAATCCCACTAACGCTCATTTTCTCTCAATCAATCTGCGTAAAAATCCTCTATAATTTAGCTTCTACTTACCACCGTGTTCCACTATCTCCGGCGGATCTGAAACACATTACAACCATCACACTACAATCACGATCTACACGGGATCTGTTCAAAAATTAGGGGTCTTTGGAAAACGAAAAATACCAATCAAAATCGCTAAAAAATCAAGATCTAGAGGTTTGAGATAAACCATTCTACAGAATCAAATGCATACACTACCTATTTAAATCCCTGATAGATTCCACGTTCCTAAACGGAAATGGTAGACGGATCTGATTCAAAAGCTTACAAGGATTAGGGATTTTGAGAATCACCTTTCTCAGGAACCTGGGAGGATCGACTTGATGGTAGTAAGAGGCCACTGCTTATGTCTCCTCCCTTCAACGAAGAGACGGAGCCGTAATGGCGGAGGGGTTTAAAAGGACCACGACGGCCGTCGCTTTTTCTAGAAGCATCGAATCAGAGAGGAGTCGGAGCTGAGACTCAAAATACATGGAAAATGGTGTATCCACTACGAAAACCAGATGTGCGGTCGAGATTGCGTTCAGGTGGGATATCTCTAGGCAGACGTCTATAGAACTTGGACCGAACTGCTTGATTGTCTCTTGGCGGTCTCAATAAAAGGGTGTGGAACTGATTGGGCTTAGGTCTATTTGGGTGTAACTTTACCTTTGATCAAATTTGAACTCTGGGTTGCTTAATATGAATTAAATGAATCAAATTAAAAGTGGGTTTTTTTCTAAGATATCTTGGTCCCAAAGAATCTCCAACGATCGGGTTTATATTTCCTGTGGGACATTGGATTTGTGATAGGTGAATTCCCAAAATACATTACGTATGCGTGGATATCGCCTCATGTTTACTCAAGCCGCTCAATATATTACCAAAAAAGAAAATATATATATACGAAATAAATGAATTTGTATTAGCAAAGCATAATCTTTTTTTCTAATTGATTTAAACATCAAAATGCTGTTTAACTGAATTGCATTGTAATAATAAAACCACATATATTAAAAAAAAAAAACAGTGAATGTTTAATGATTATGCATTTTTGAGATACTAAGATCTTCGCCATGAAATATTTTTTCCTAAATTTTAGTTGTTTTTTTAACATATTTTGTGACATTCATAAAATAAAACTACATCATTTTAAATCTCATAATTTTTTATTTTTTATTTTATCTTTCTCAACAATTAAATTGATGATGATGCTACAATCACAAAAAACTGCTAAAAGAGGCATACATTCCAAGTATTAAGTTCAAGAAGTTTATAAGCTAAGGATTTGCTAAAGATCAGTTATAACCTGTTCATTTAATTAACAAATTTATATATCACTGAATACATGGCGATATACGATACAAACCGTAAAACATCGAACATCAAAAAGTCACATATTATAGAGCCAAGTAGTTATGCTTTGAAATTACCCCAAGTATAAGCGTTAGGTAATTAACTGGATTGAAGACGCCTTCAAGTTCAGCCCCTCGCCTTCTTTGCTATAAATGGGAGAAACAATTTAGGTAATTCAACGATAAGCGTAAGATAAACTCCCAAGTAGCTGGATCATTCGCAGGGCCTACTTTCTATATTCTCCCTATAACGCTCATCAATAGGACCTCACCTTGCCGTACATTCAAAATCCACTTTCGGGGATGTGGTACAATACTCCCCAATTGAAAATGAATGTGCAGAAACCCAAGGAGTGGGAAGAGACTTCTTCAATTCCTCCAGCTTAGCAATATAAACACCACTTGACTGCTTTCATCCTCACCATCTTCTATACAGCCAATCCTCAATCTCTCTTGCAGCTTAAAGTAGCAAATGCTTCCTTCTCTGGTGCTGATAATCTTAACTCCTGGGTAAATTTTCATGGAGCTGAATACATGAAGTTGCACAACGAAATTATTAGAACAGCCACAAGCAATCATTTATTCCGAAGATTGGTGATAGAAGACAAGGGCAAAAAGGGGCATAATTTTAACCTTGTTTCAAGCATGTCATAAAAACTATATGAATCCACAGCATTCTTCTTGTCTTTGGGGTTTCTTCCAATACTCTATCTTGCCAAAGCCATTTCACAATTCTTTTCAACAGCCTTCTACGAAGGTCTGCTGCAGCTGAGCATTCCTCCATAAACAAATTCGGTAACTGGGATGTTAGATTCTATTTGAAGGCCATCTCTCACCTGGGAAGCCTCAGCATACCTTAAAGCGCAATCATGGGATTTAAAATAAACTAAGTTCCACCAAAACTTAAAAGCAAGGAAAAGAGAACATCCTATGTGGAAGATAGTTTTGCTAAAACAATCACCAGGGCAAAAGTGGAATCTTGCACATGCAACAGCATTTCTAAGGTAAGTTCTTCTTCATGCTCATAATTGGTGGTTTTTATACATGTAGATTAAAGTGGAATTGTCACCTAAAAGGAATCAAGATAGAATCCTCCAGAAAAAGGGATAATGATAAGAAAAAGAAGTGAACTAGAAACTTATGCTACCTGTGCCAAGGGTAAAAAGATCAGAAGCATAAAGCAAACAATGTTCAAGACTAACCTGAATAACATACTAAAGGAAGTTGCATATCATCCTTACCAAAGTGATACAACAAACAGGAATCATCAGTCAAGCGGCAATAAAGAGATAAGTAAAGAGAAAGTAATGATAAAACTAATCACTTTCGCTTTGCCACAAAATCTAACTTAATACCCATCCCTTATGAAAAGAGCACTGTGTAAGGAGCAAGAACAGATTAGGAAATACAAAACGCTGAATTGCACCCTACAAACAAAGGGGATTTTTTAAAAGCTTGTGTCCCATTGAATCTATAGGTATACTCATTCCCAGGAGATGCATGCTCAAAACTAGATATCACTACCAATGATGGTCCACCCTCATGGTAATTAGGAGATTCAATATTTAGAACCACTTACCCAAATTTCAAGAGAGATTCACACTAAGATGATAGAAGGTGGGGTCTTTAAGAAAAGGAAGGTTCAAAGACATACGACTTGCATCCTGCATGCTAGAATTTCAGTGCTAAGATTTGGTGAGAGATGGGTACAACAGGGGCCCCTTAATAGAGCCACTCCCCATTTTTACCTACAAAATACAGAAGCAAAGGCACCACTTATAGCTCAACAGATTCATCAAACTTAAAAAAATCAAACTTGATAACAACATTAAACACACTTAAGTAAGAGGATACACGGTCTGCACAATTTCTAATCGCGTGCATACTTTGAACAGTAAATCTGTAAGCTATGAACACATTATGTCCAAATAATAATCCATTAAAATTTTTGGTATATACGCTGAAGAGAAAAACTACTCTTCAAAACCTGGAAGAATCTGCAACTCAGAGATGAATTCATAAAATAAGTGGGTGAGGGTACGAAAAGCGACCGGCAACTGGTCACAGCCAAAGACAGAAACAAAGAACAAAATAAAAAGGAAAGTCATAATGAAAAATACGCCAGAAAGATAATTTCAGCATTTACCACCCTTGTTCAAGGAAATGAAAAAAAAGAAAAAATTAAACAGTTTTAAGAAATCCAAATGCCCGAAAAGCTCACACAATGTAGGGCGTAATTCCTCACAGGTTCAATACAAAACAAAATGAACTAAACTTATCCAGGGAGTTCAATGAGATGAAATTATCATATGGGAGATTATTAACATGAATACATAAAAGTACACTTCTGTAAGCAATAAATTAAACCCAGCTGAACAACATGGATAAAGAGTAGAATCAAACAACTTCGATCAGCACATTGGATAATCACATAATTTGAATCCTAAGACTGATACTACCAAGCAAGCAGATGAGCACAAACATAGAAGGAATACAAAATCCTGAATTCACGTGTGAAGCTGTAGGATTTATTTTGTAAGTGGTCTTAAAAATGCAGTCAGAAAGGAAGATTTTGAAACAAGCACAGGAAACAGAGTGATAAAGAATGGAACAGAAAGTGAAAAAGCTTGCCTTATGGAATAATACAATTGCAGAACACCTGATAGCAAGATGGTAAACTTGGTAAGTATAGAGATTTTTTATACTTTTTGCATCTGCATCCATCTGCACAGGTTTGTCTTTAGAGGAGCTGGTGTTCCCATTTTCAGTTCCAACACAAAAGAACCATTAAAAGTCAGCCTTAGCATCCTGCATGTTTAGCATCACGGCTTTTCCAGCTGCAGAGGCGCTTTGCTTGCGTTTTCATCATCTGTATCCATCTTTATACTTTTCTTTATGTGGCGTTCACTTTGCAGGTTGACATTTAGGGATTTCAATTTCCTTCTCATCCTAAAGAAAGGAAAAGACTTTTTGATGAAAAAAGAGCATCAAGAAATGAATTGATTGGTTTTGCATGACACAAAAATAAATGGTGGATTATCTTAAAACTTTACAAGTGGCAGACTCAACAAGAAACCGATCCCATGTATATTCAGTCTGACCTTCACTTTAATTTTAGCTCAGTTCACCTTTGTGTGGATTGGAAAAGGACCAATCTATTTGAGTATAAACATAAATAAAATAAAATAAATAAATAGCCAGTAAATATGTCATAAGGTAATTCTAAAATGACAACAGTTGATAATCCAACACTTTCCACATACAGTGTATAGTGCCAAAATCTTTTCCGGGATTGCAAACCTTCAATGATTAGTATACATTACCGTCAACCCAGATAATGTACTTGATCTATAAAAGGTCAGGAAAAGCTTTGACACTGAGGAATTGAGGTTTCCCTTGAGGAAATAGGACAGTATTCTGTTGGTTATCTGTTGCTCCATTATCTGAATCCAGGGAGCAGATCCTTTTACAAGACAAAGCAATGGGAATAATAGGAAGAACCATCATAGTAGGCTTCTTCAAACCGCGTAAATATCAAATGATAAGCTAACATGCAAATACATAACATTTCAAGCCTAAGAATGCCTCTTGTCTAGATATGTTTCTTCAAAAAAAAAAAAAAAAAAGTTTAGATTAACGATGATACAGGCAAAAAATTAAGAAAACCAGAACCAAATTAGAGTATCATCTTCTACAATCAATAATTCTTATGAAATGTGGCAGAAGAGCTGCAGAGCATTCAGAAATACATGGAAAGAGTTTCCTTAAGGACATGTATCAAAAAGCTATTGGAAGAGACTGTAATATCAGTGAGAAGTGGAGGTGGGTTTTGATACATACACAAACAAAACCATAGACTTCTCAGCGACCTCCTCGTTCAAAAGCAATGGAGTCCTTCCAAAGCACGCCTCCGTCGTAATCATCTCTCATTGAAGAGCCTGGGCGAAAACTTTGCTTTCATGGTTCCACCCACCTCCGATCTTATCCAATGCCTTTTGCCTCTCTTGACTTTAGTAAAGAACTGAAGTCCAAGCCGAAAAGGATACGGCTCTCTTTCTCCTCCTTGTCAAATTTCTCGACTGGGTCTGTCCCTCTTGTTAGGCCTGTATCAGATGTGCCAGTGAATGCCTTGTCTGGGACTTTGAACCCGCTCAGTCTTGAGGACCTTCTGCATAACTGCTCATCAGCACCGCCATACACATATCAGAGTCGGTGGTCTTTTCTTACAGAGAACGGTAGAGGGGTCAGAAGAGTAGGTTGTGTTGTGAAGAGACCCTTGGTCATAAAATGTTATACACTGGTCATCATTAGCAAACCCAGGACTCCATTCCACTTCTCCTGGTTGAACAGCCTTTGATCATACATGCGACTTCCCCAGCACGCCCAGCTCCAGTGTTAGCTATACCGAGCAACCATCTCACCTAATATCATCCACGGTCCCTAGCTCCCTTGTGATCTTGCTCTTCTTGCCCTATTGCGCGCATCTTTGGCTTCTAACACCTTCTTTCCCTCTTCCCTCTCACGCCTTCCTCTCCTCACGGATTTTTTCATAGTTGCAGCCTCTGCTCCCTTTCCTCCTGAACGTTTTCTTCCTTTTTTTCGCATTGAAGGTGTAGGAATTGCAGGACCAGCGGCGAAGCTGGAGCAATCTCCCAGTCCCTCTCCGATCGAGCCTTCTGTGCTAAAAGCTTGGGAAGCTCTTGTTCGCTTTCTATCCCTTCTCCCTTCCGGCAGGCATTTCCTTTATGCAACCTTGGACCTCATGTCCAACAGCTTCTCTGGCCTTCTGCTCTGCCAAGCATACAAAACCTCCTGAGGAAGCTTACAAGCAAAATTATCATTGATTTGTACATCTTTGCAGCCCTCTTCCATCAGCAGCAGGCAACAGCTTGTCCGTAGAGGGAATGGTGTAACCTTTGGGATTCTTCCAGTTAGAAAAGCAAGGTGGGATCATCCACTCCTGCTGATCTTTCACACTCACCGGTGCTATGGCGGGGAGTGCGAATTACAGGCACTGGCGGGGATCCCGGACCCTTAGGGACTCTCTTGTGCTTGAATTTGGGAGGAGGAGGCTCAAGGGGGTCAACAGGCACCTCCACCGTTCAAAGTGATAATCCCTACTCACTGAGCACCTGAATTAAAGGCTGCTGATTGCTTTCCGAGGTAGAGGTTTGTACTTGTGCATAAACTTGGAATCAAAGGACTGAGTAGGAATATACTTTGGCTGTGCAGCACTCAGCTCTAACATTAATAATCTTCTCCAAAGCTGCTTTTGCGGTTTCTTGCCGTCGTTTCTTTAGATCTCCTTCATCCATCTCCTCTGGCTTGTTGATCCTCCCATCTGACACAACCTTGGGAACAAGATCCATTGTGCTGAGAAATCACACAATCTTGGAAGCATTCCCTCATTCTGCTTCTACAATTGCATCAAAAAGCAACTTTGCCCTGAGAATCAGTAGTGAGAGAGAAGGATCCTAGACCCAGGCTTCTGGGTCCTTCCTGACTCCATACGAAGGGATACTGTGCCACATGTGATCTCCTGGAATGCACCACCATCACTAAAGTCCTCGAGCTTCCCTTTTCGGAACAAAGCCTGATCGATTTGCCATAGGGTGGAACTGGGGTTTCAGGGTTTGATCAGTAAAGCGGGAATGCTGAGATTCTGAAGAAGAAGAAGAAGAGCCGAACTCTCTCCCCGGAACCAAGGGTCCTTTGGAGTGACTATAGTAAGAGGAACATACAGATTTAGGCAACAGGAAGGATCTCCTTGAGGGGCCATGATTCTCCAACTGAGTAGAGATTTAGTAAATCCACAAATAAAAAGAAAATAGATGAAAATCTTACCACCAACCAACCTGGAGATCAAATTAACGCCGCTGCCGCGTGCGTCCGAGATAAGATCCCGATCCATGCAAAAGGGTTACAGGTTTGAAGTCGCGAGCGCCGAGAAGATAAGAAACGATCCTTTTCCTTCTTAATTTGCACACAAGTATACAAACGTCTACCTCTTTAATATCTGGGACTGTTTGGTAACGATTATACAACTTCCTTCTTAATACTTCTCATTATCCCTACGCAAAGAAATAACTCAGAAAAAAAAATAACTCAAAGGAGATCACTCGATTTGTATATCGATGAGGAGTGTGTAGCCTATTCATCACTCCAATTCATATTCGAGATGAATCTTAATCTGATTTAAATTCAAAAGCATCAAATCATGATCAAATGCAAAGATTATATCCACTTTTATCTCATATCAATCCCTACAAGATTCAACTTAAATCAGATAGCACGATGGAATAGACCACATTGGTTCAAAACATGGCTTAAACACAGCAATATTTTATTTACTTCCATTAATATATAATTTTTATATATTAAAATTATAAAAAATTATATAAAAAATATATAATCATTATCTTAATTTATGAAATTTATTATATTATTTAAACTTAACAAAATTAAATATTTAAATTAAGATAGCAATAATATATAATATATATAATTATACTATTTTAAATATCATTTAATAAACACTGTAGTTTAAAGAATCAACGAACTAACCAAAAAAGTACATGTAAATACAATAATATGAAAAAGAAAAATTAATATATTTTTTATTTCACAGTTGAAGTAAACACCTAGCCTATAATTGAACAAACCAAAACGTTTGGTGTCGATAAACAAAATATATGTAAGTACTCAGAATTTTCTTAAGTTGAAGGTTGAGAATTCATTCCTCCGACTAAAAGTATGGGTGATGAATTTAAATCACACTTACATATGCGAAATTTATGTATGGACAGATCGGACATGGTTCTTTTTCTTGGAAGCTTACATCGACTGATGGTCACAATGTCTATGGAGGCAACGGTGATAGCATGGCAGACGAATTCATCTCTGCACCTCTAACATATTGTTCCTTGCAAATAGCACATCCATCTTCGCTATAGTTTCCAACATACCCCTCAAGTATCACTCTTCATTTTATACATCTCCTCAGCGATAACCAACTCAAATCGTAGCAGAGGGTGTTGTTGCCACCAAATGGAGATATCACTTCAACAAGTAGCGGTAGTAATTTGGCGAAGAAACACTCTACGCCAAAACCACAGGTAGTCCAGACCAGACATGCCGATTTCCTGACATTATGCCGGATTGCATTGAATCCAAGGCAGAAATGCATTGGAATCCAAGTGCAGAATCAGAGAAGGGAGGAGAAGGAACTATCAAGGAGTATTAAAGTCCCTCTTCGACGCAAGCGCCGGAAGTGGCTTAAGGTGGTGTTTCTTTCACTCACTGGGTTCAAATCCAAAATCTATACATTAACATCCGATCATCGGCGAGACCACGGCCAAAGTGGTCATGATAATAAGTAGTTGGCATCACGGATGCAGGTAGAGTAGTCAAACGTTGCAGTCGGAGACGCAAAGGAGGAGTGGAGTTTGAATCACTAGGGGTTGAGGGGACAGAGACAGAGACCAAGCCCAAGTACAAGACCAGAAGCAAAATCCATTGTTGTTTGATTGGGAGTAAAAAGAAGCAGGAAACAAATGAAATTGAGTTTGATATTATATAGTCTATAGACTTTATTGGTATTTTTCTTAATTTTTTAGAAGTAGGATTGATTTAAGATAAATTCAAGGAAACAAAAGTTTAAATACCTAGGTTTTATCTAAAATAAATAAATAAACAAAGTTATCCAAAATAATCCGATATTTATATGTAACTGAAAATACTACAGAATATAACTAACAAATGACCCTCACAATCTTCAGGTTTAATTTTCAAGATTTTTTTTTTTATATTAAGGTATTTAATAATTTAAATATTTCATAAAAATTATATTTTCTTAAATTAAATTCTAGAAGAAAATATTTTTAAAGATTTGATTTTTTAAAAATTATACAAAGGCCTGGATTAATGATTTTAAATATCATTTTTTCATTCAACTAAGAAATTAGTTTTTTTTAGTTTTAAATATTACAAGAAATCCAGCAACTTCAGGAAATCATTCAGAATGGTGAATTCCGATTATGCTTTTACCTACATTATCTATATATATGATATTGGGCATAGCCAAGACTGCGGTGGGGCCTGGTCTAGCTTCCGAGGTGTCGCTCCTCAATAGTTGGTCGATTAAGCCGCAAATGTACCGGCCAAACCATAACTCCCTTAACCACCCTCATATATACATATATATATATATATATATATATATATATATATAATGATTAGTGAAAACGAAGTGTAATTTCATTTTTTTTAAAAAAGAAAATGAGATTTTGGAATTTTCTCAAAATTTTGGATTTTTTAATTTTAAACAATATTTATCTATATTACACATACAGAATGAGTCGAATAATTTTATTTTAGTAAAATTTAAAAAATTCAAATTTTCAATTTTAAAATTTATTTATATGCCATATAACATAAAGCGAAAGAGACTGAGTCATATAGAGTTTTAATTTTATTTTTTTAAAAATATATAATTAAATTGAAGACTTTTTAGAATTTCTCTCATAAAATTTTGAATTTCAAATAAGCCCTATAAATATATCAAAATTTTACCGATTTTTAATTTTAAAAATATTTATCTATATTACATAATGAGTCCGATAATTTTGATTTTGATTTAAAAACAGATAATTTAGGTAAATTGAGAGTTGTAATTTTTTCATAATTTTGAATTTAAAATAATTTAAAATAATATAAGAGGTAAACTATTCAAGGGATGAATAGTGAATTAACTAATAATATAACTATTTCTATAATTTTTGGATTTTTAAATCTTAAAAAAATATTTATCTATATTATATAGTGAAAGCTTGAAATGAGTCCCGTACAATTTTGAAATTTTTAAGAAAATTTTAAAAAATAGGATAATTAAATTGATATTTTAAAATTTTGTCATAATTTTAAATTTGAAACAATATAAATATCTATATATAGGAAGAAGAACAGCTACACACTCGTCTCCAAAACTTTTTTGAATTTCAAAAATAATATAAATATCTATCTATCTATATAAATATCTTATTTTTATTTTAATTGAATGTTTCTATCACAATGTGATGTAATGTGATATGATGTTTTATTTATTTTATTTTTTTTTTAATTTTGTGTAGATGTTTTATGAGATAAGATGAAAATATATAGAATATATACCCATTCTCATCACCAACCGGATGAAGAGTCAAATTCAAATAATAAGAATGAATTTTGGCATAAATTCATTAATCTAAATAGCGCTTTTAATACTTTAAAATCCTTTTACATAATAATTTTTTAGTTCAAAATCAGAAACTAATACAAAAATCAAATCTTAAATTATAAAGAGTGATCATACATTGATGCGCCAGAACCACTAAAACATGGACCTGCTCTCAGTGGAGCCATCCACAAAATTAAGTTGACAAACAGATAAAACATAAATGAATATGATTTAATCATTTTTATAAAAAATAAAAATAAATAAACAAATAAGGCTTCCACTATTTCCTTGTGGTCATAGCATAGATCAAAAAGCACATATACAATGTTTACTACAAGATAAAGCAAAATCAAAACTAGACATGTACCTGCTGGAATCAAATTCTTATGAAGATAAGTCTGAACTGGAGCTGCACAAAATCAGTGAAATTCCGCAATCCATGGAATATGATTGAAGCATGTCTAGTTAATTTTGAGAGTTGAGACAAAAAGAATGTTCTTGTTTTGCAGATATTTATTGATTCAATAAGTATCATATATACTGTTTTAAATTGGTTATGGTAGGGGCCCGGAATCGGGATGAAGCTTTGAAGTTATGAGGCGTTGGAGCCTTGATGCCCGAGGGTAATCCAGGCAAAGTGTTATTCTATGAAGTATAGAGTCCCGAGGGATTTTGTATGTTTGTTTTCTTACCATTCACTTGCGATGATAGAAGTAAATGTGAGTTTATTCGTGCAGCTAAAGTAAAAAAAAATAAAATAGTATCATATGTTAATTTACATTCTTCTGTACATAGGGTGTTATGTATTCAATGACGTCATATATACCGAGAACGACGGATGAAGGTACAAATCCATTATAAGAACATGTCACATACAACTTCTAGGAGACGCACACTATATATAATCCTGTCAACCTAATTGTAAGGACATGTAATAGATTTATTGTTACGCTTAAGAATTAAATGGAGGTTCTTTAAGATCATTGATACACACATGGCTTATGACTTACTTGGGCTGAGCAGAGATAAAAGCATGGCGATTGATGTTTTAAAACACAATTCTTAACAGATATGATGCTTAGAGGTGTTACCAGACCTTATTTGTTTTATATAACGAATTAGCAGCAGCATCTGATTTTTCGGTGTCGATTGACTCCGGTGGATTCACTCCTACTGCCTTGCCATTTGCATCAGTTAGCCGGGTCTGTCATCTCATCGTCTCCTGGTTTGCTGCTCATTGGCGGGCTGTGGCATTGTGCTGGTGTTGCGCCAGTTGGTGGCAGGGTCATGGCTTGGGTGGAGCTGGCTTTGGTTTCATCATTGCGTGGGCCTGCAAAACCTGGGAAATGGGCATTTTCCCAGCTTATCTTCACTTGGACCAAACAGGAACATTTTAGAAAATAAATGATAAGTTCAGGTGAAAAAAATTAGCATGAAAAGATGTACCAATGTGTAATTTAAGCTGTAGGCCCGATACTTGAAGCAGGTCAGAAAAATGAGCAAAAGAGTGTTTTAGAAAGCAGAAGCCGTCAAAGTGCTATTTGTATCATGTAATTCTCAAGTTTATTATTTACAATAACAAAGCATGTGGGCAAAAATTGGCATCAAAAGATGGACCAAGCTTGTAGAAACTAGAGAATTGATAGCAAAAAGCCACAAATTTACTAAATATTTTTGAAAATTGTACCTGTCTTGGGCTTCTGCCTGTCTTTTAAAATCAGCAGATAGGAGGTGGGGATATGTATCAAATGTATCCCACATTTTTTTCTTTTTACCAGTTCATTAATTAACAAAGTTATATCACTGAATATATAGAGGATATGTACACAACCAGACTTATTGATCAAAAATACATATTAAATACCTCGCGGAGTCCTGATACAAGAACATTATTCCAACCACTTGAGTATTTCCAACATTCTAAAAGAACTTTTTATATTACTTTACAGTTTACACAAAGAGATATATAGAAAAACATAAAAGAAACATAAGGAAAGAGGCTACTTAATTACAGTAGCATCATTTTAAAGAATAAATGGTTCCACCACCAATGCCCTTTTGCCTCTCTTGACTTCAGTAATGAACTTGATCCAAACCGAAGGGATCACTCTCTTTCTCCTGTATCAGAAACTCAACTGAGGTGTATACTCTTATTGGGGCTATCAAGATGTACCAGCAGATGCAACGTATGGTTTGAACCGCTCAACCTTAGGGACCTTCTCATAACTGCTCATCAGCACCGCCATACATATCCAAGTCCACGGCGTCTTTCTTAAGACAGTAGGGTTTTGAAAATGCAGGTTGTGTTGTGAAGAGACCACTTGTCATAAATGTTATACCTGCTTGTCAACTCCAGCAAACCCAGATTCCATTCCCTTCTCTTAGTTGGGCAAGCCTTTGATCATACACTTGGCTTCCCAGCACGCCCAGCTCCAGTGTTAGCCATACCGAGAGCAACCTTCTCTCACTGATATCGCGGGTTCTGTCCCTTCAGCGATCTTGCTCTTTACGCCCGTGCCGCATCTTTGGCTTCTAACCTTCTTTTCCCTCTCCCTCTCACGCCTTCTCTCCTCACGGATTTTTCATGTTGCAAAACTCTGGCTCCCTTTCCTCCCTGGTTTCCTTCCTTTTTTTCCGTAGAAGGTGTAGATTTTGCAGGACTGGCGGGAGCTGGAGCAATTCGGTCCTCTCCGGTCGAGCCTTCTGTGCTAAGGCTTCCGACTCATGTTCAACACTCTATCTTTCTCCTTCAGCTGGCGTTTCTTTATGCACCTTGGACCTCATGGCAGCAGCTTCTCTGGCCTTCTATATACCACATCAGAGCACTCAAGGAGCTTACGCTTAAAATTATCATTGATTTGTACATCTTACGGCCCTCTTCCATCAGCGGCAGGCGGCACAGCCGAGGAAGAATGGACAACTAAACGCTAGGATTCTTCCAGTCAGAAATGCAGGGGTGGGATCTTTGAGTCCTGCTGATCTTTCAGGGTGACCGGTGCTGGAGGGGAGTGTATCGCAGGCACCGGAGGGGATCCCGATGCCGGGGACTCTTGGCCTTGTGCTTGAATTTGGGAACTCAAGGGGGTCACGCATCTCCGCCATTAGGTATAATCCTCTCCTTAGCACCTGGATTAAAGGGGTTTTACTTCATAAACTTTTAGAAATCAGGAAGTACTGAGTAGGAACATGCTTTACATGCAGCACTCAGCCTAACATGCTGATGCTATAAAGCTGCTTTGGTTCTGTTGCCGTCATTTCAGGATCTCCTTCTCTCAACATACTCCTCTGCTTGTAGTCACATCCTCAGACCTAGCCACTTGAGAACAAGATCCTTGTGCTGGGGATACACAATCTTGTAAGCATTCTCATATTTTCTTTACAGGTTTAGGATCGTGACAACTTACCGCAGGTCGGCGGTGAGAGGAAGGATCCTTTGAGCCAAGAAGCTGCCAAACAAGGCCCATGCAGGATGCCTGTTTGCCACATGGATCTCCGGGAATGCACCACTATGCTGCAGGTCCCTCAGGCCTCCTCAGGAACAAAGAGCTGATGGTTTTATAGGGTGGAACTGGGACTGGTTTGATTAACAGCGGAATGCTGAGATTGGGAGAAGAAGAAGAAGAGGCTGGGCCTGCCCTTGAACCGAGGGTCCTCAGAACTGATCATAGAAAGAGAAACTTTGGGGTTTGGCGGCAGGGAGGATGTCCTTGAGAGCCACAGCAAGATTCTCCAACTGAGTGAAGTTTTGGCAAATTCACAGCCAAAGCTTAGAATTTTGAAGAATCTTACCACCGCCTTGGCTGGAGGATGGAACAACGCCACCGCATGCGTCCGAAATTAAGATCCAGATCCAGTCAACAAACTAGAGTTAGGGTTTGAAGCCGCGAGTCGATGTGAAGATGAGAAACGATATTTCCTCTTAATATTGGTTCTATTTTGATGCCAGCTTCATATCTTAATGTTTGCTAATTCTCACTTAAGTAACTCAGGAAAAACTCGCACGAAATCGTTTAATTTATGCGATTGCTTGCTGTTATATAGTACCATTCTATGTCTTCACTATAACGTTGAGAGTATGCAAACATATTCTGGTCCATTCCATAGGACGGTCTCAATTCCCGTTAAATTTAGAAGTCGATGCGGTAAGGTAAAATTACCATCTTTTTATCTCATGCTCAATCTACCAGTTCGCTGCAGGGTAGGATGTGATGGATTCCGGAATACGTTGGATTCAAGCATAGTAAACTAGGCCTGTTGTGAATTATTGTTCGATTATGATTAATTGACCGTCGATATAGTCATAGGTCTCACCATGCACTTTCGAGTCCCGGCTAAAGTACCATCTTATAAACCAAATGCTAATTCTTCTATGCATGTAGTATATTAAAGCGCTTGAATAGAATAAACTAAAGGGAATTAAATATCTTGGGCTGATGATCACATCTTAAGTCAACTGTAATGTTTGATTCGCGCTATATGAATGCAAGTTTAAATCTTCTCATATTTCTTTTTTTTTAAATTATCTTTTCAATAATTAAAATTGATGATGATATTTATAAGTGCGAAAAAATAAAAGAGGATTACTTTTCAAGTGATGAGTTTAGAAGTTTATAAGCTTCAAGGGGATTTTGCCAGATCTAGTTATTCTATTTTTTATTTTTATTTCATAGATTCATTCAATTAACAAAGTTAAATCACTGGAATATATGGGAATATGTACACAAGCAGACTTATCGATCAAAAATACATATTCGTATAAATTACACTTGAACATTCCAGCCACTTCGGTCTTCCCAACATTCTGGAATAACTTTTATATTGCCCCACACAAGAAGACCATATTAAAAAGAAAAAAAAAAAAGAAAACATAAGGAAGAGAGTATTTAATTACAGTAGCATCATTTAAAACTACACACACACAAACAAAATTGGGGTAAATACCATATGATTTTTAAGATCGGTGATACACATGCCGCTGACGTAACTTGGGCTGGAGCGAGATACAAGCATGGAGATGATGCTTGAACTGAATGCTAGCCGGAATATGATGCGCTTTGGGGTGTTACCAGACCTTATTTGTTTTAATATGCTGTGGAGGTGGCAGCAGCATCTGATTTTTCAATTTGTCCGTATGGCTCCAGTGGAGCTTCTACTTCTGCTGCCATGCCATTTGCATTCGTGGCAGGGTCCTGTCATCTCATCGTCTCTAGTTTTGCACTGCTCATTGGCGGGCTGTGGCAGGGGATGCCAGTGTTTTGGTTGGTGGCGGGGTCATGGCTTGGGTGGAGCTGAAAACTTTGGTTTCATCATGATAGGCCTGCAAAACCTGTGAAGCAGGCATTTTCAGCATCTTTACTTGGACCAAAAGAGAACATTTTAGAAAGGCCAGAAGTGGTAAGTGCTACTGCGTACCATGTAATTCTCAAGTTTAATATTACTACAACAAAGCAGGTGAAAAAAATTGGCATGAAAAGGTGATTCAATGTGAATTTAAGCTGTGGAAACTGATAGCAAAAAGCAGGTGAAAAAATGAATTAAAAGAGAATGTTTTAAAATATAAATGATCAAATTAACTCTACTTGTATCCTGTAATTCTCAAGTTGCATTGTTACAATAACAAGTGAGTGAAAAAAATTGGCGTCAAAAGATGGACCAACGTGAGTTTAAACACCAACTGTAGAACTGATGGCAAGAAGCTGAGTATTAAATCTTTCGAGAAGGTACCTGTCACGGAGAAACTGCTGCCTTTCTTCTCAAAATCAGCAGATAGAAGAGCAGGCTGGGCATATGGCAAGCAAAGCTTATCTTGCTGCTGTTTTTGTCTCTCAACCGCATTAGCTTTTAACTGCTGTGCACTCATTAAAACCACTGCGATAGATGGTAACATGAATTCAGTTAAAACTTAAAATGCATGATCAGTTCCCTATCATTAGAATTACCCAAAAATTGTCCAATGTCTTCCACAATAGGCCGGAAAGCAATGCAATACATAAGCCCTTCAGTTTGAGATCTTGGAGGTTTACAGCCTACAACTTGTAGTTGAATGTGAATTTTGGGGCTTAAAAAGAAATGCATAAGATGTTCTTTGGTATTCAGTCTATACTATCTTAGGCATGTCTTCCCATTCCATAGCTTGATAATGTGAATTACCTTGTTACCCCTAACCGAGAAATATGGAGAAAGATTCAAAATTGCCGTAGAATTGAAATCCCAGATTTACACAACGCATTTGTTTCTCGGCTACGTCCTATGTGCGTCCAGTGATGCGGATCTTGAGACAAGGCAGCATCTCTGTAACTATTGATGCAGTACACAAGCTGGAAGATAACTCCACAGAAGGCCTCTCCCTCTCTATATTATATATATAGCAACTCTTCAATGGGATCCCACCTTACACTGCATTCCGAGAGCCACTTTTCAGATGTGGCCCACCAATACCCTCCAATTGAAAATAATGCAGAGACCCAAGGAGGGAAGGGACCTTCTTCAGTTTCTTTGAGCTTAGCAGTATGGCTTTTTCTATTTACCCTAGGTTTTATCCCCTCACCATCTTCCTTACAGCCAATCCTCGACCTCTTGCAAACTGGCAGCTTGATGGCACCTTTCTCTGGTCCTGTTGGAACTCCTGGTACTTGTCAGGAAGCTGAATACAGCTGAGGTTTGCACGGCTTAGTTGTATTCTGAACAGCCTGTCCATTTATTAGGATTTGGTGATAGAAGATGGGAGCAAAAGGGACATAATTTACCTTGTTTAGCATGTCATAAACGCCATACACACTCCACGGCATTCTTCTTGCATCTTTGGTTTTATTCATTACTCTATGCTTGCAAAAACCGACTTTCAAATTGCTTTCAACAGCCTTTACCGGAAAGGTCTGCGGCTGACATTCCTCCATGAGCTTAAAATTCTGCTTTTAGGACCGCTGTTTCTTTTTGACCTTCTTGTAGGAAGCCCCGGCCTTTAAGCGCAATCATAGGTTAAACAACTATGTTTCCACCAAAGACTGAAGAAGCAAGAGGGAAAAGAAGGACATCCTATGTGGAATAGGTTTGCTAAAACTCTAAACGCCATGCAGGAACAGCAAATGGAATCTTACACATGTGACAGCATTTCTAAAGGTAGTTCTTTAAGCTGCTCATAATTGTAGGTTTTTATACATGTAGGTTAGTGAATTGTCACGAAAAGGAATCAAGATAGAATCTCCAGAAGGATAATGATAAGAAAAATTAGTTAACCATACTGTATGCTATAGCCAAGGACAAAAGATCAGAAGCATAAAGCAAACAATGTTCAAGACTAACCTATGAATAACATTAAAGTGCATATCATTTCTTACCAAGTGATTCAACAAACAGAATCATCAGTCCAGCAATAAAGAGATAAGTAAACTGATATAGGCTAATCGCTTTCACTCTGCCAAAATCGCTAACTTATTTACCCATCCTTATGAAAAAGCACATGTGCAACAGAGCATGAACAGATTAGGGTGCAGAAACCATTAATTGCACCCTACTGGCAGGAACAAAACATGTGTCCCATGAATCTATATAGGTATAATATTCAGGAGATGCATGCTCAAAACTAGATATATTACCAATGATGGTCCACTATCCTTAATGGTTTTAGGAGTTCAATATTTGAGCACACACCAGAATTTCAAGAGAGATTCACTAGGATGACTAGAAGGTGGGATCTTTTTAAGAAAAGAGAGGTTAAAGTGGGAACTTGCATCCTACATGCTGAGAGTTTAATTTTAAGATTTGGTTAGAGATGAGTACAAAACAGGACCTTAGCCATGCCCACTTTATTTTTACCTAAAAATAAGGGAAAGCAAAAGAATCTGCCATTTAAAGCTCAACCGACTCATCGACGAAAAGCATACTGAAAATGTGTGGCAGAAACACATTTAAGTAAGAGGATACACAGTCTGCACAATTTCTAATCATGCATATAGACATTAAAATGAACCATGTATCCCAAAAGGCAATGCGTTAAAATTTGGCATAACTCAAGAAGAATAAACTCTCTTGGAAGAATACAGGTCAACTCAGAGGATACAGACTCCTTTAAAATGGATGACAAGTGACTAGACAAAAGCGTGGTCACAGCCAAAGACAGAAACAAAGAACAACATAATAGGGAAAGTCATAATAGAAAAATCTCCAGAAAGATAATTACTATTTACCACACCCTTGTTTCAGGGGTGAAAAAAGAAAAGATTAAACAGTTTTGAGAAAGTTCAGAGGAAGTGTCAGAAAGCTCACACAATGTGGCAACCTCACAGGGACTGGCCACAAAACAAAATCAACTAAACTCCATCCCAGAGAGTTCATGAGATGAAATAATTATGAGGAGATTATTAGCATGAATACATGAAAATACTTGCTTGAAAGCAATAATTAAGCCCACTGAACAACATGGATAAAGAGTAGAATCAAAACAACTGGTCAACATGTTGGATAATCACATAATTTGAACTAAAAGACTAAATACTATCAAACAAGCAAGATAGACAAACATAAAAAGAAAAAAATCCTGATTACATTTGAGAAGTTGTAGTTTATTTGTAAGTGGTCTTAAAAATGCAGTCAGAAAGGGAAGATTTTTGAAACAAGCACAGAAACAGAGTGATAAAGAAAGATAGAAGGTGAAAAAGCTTGCCTTATGGAATAATTATTGCAGAACACCCTGATAGCAAGATCATGCTGGTAAACTTTAGCAAAAATAAATAAATATGACAGAAATTATAGGATTTGTATACCTTAGCGCATCTGCATCCATACCACTGGAGTTTGTCTTCAGGGAGCTGATGTTTCCATTTTCAGTTCCAACACAAGAACGTAGGGTGATGATCTTGGCATATGCATGTTTACATCATTTTTCAGCTGCAGAGTCGTTGTTGCTTGTTTCATCTGTATCCATCTTTATACTTTCTTTGTGTGATTCCTTTGCGCTTGATGCGGGAATTTCCAGAATTTCCTCCTCCATCTAAAGAAGAAAAAGACATTTTGATGAGAAGGAGCATCAGAAATAAATGATTAAGCGGTGCGATACGAAATAAATGGTGCGGTTTTCATGGAAGCTTACGGTGGCAGACTCAACAGAAACGATCCCATGTAATATTCAAGGTCCATTTATTCGCGCAATTTAAACTCGTTGCGCTTTTTGGCTTGGATTGGATGGGACCAATCTATTTTGAGAGTAGAACATAAATAAGAATAAAATGCATAAACCCGCAGAGCAATATGTCATAAGGTAATTCCAAAGTGACAACAGTTGATTGTCCAACACTTTCCGCTTACAGTGTATGTGCTGATCATGCGAGGGATTGCAAACCTTCCAATATTAGTATACATTACGTCAACTGAAAAGGTAGCACGATCTACTGGGTCTAAGAGCTTTGACACTAGGAAGTGGGTTTCCCTTGGGAAATAGGACAGTATTCTGTTGGTTATCTGTTGCTCCACTATCTGAATCAGGAACGAATCCTTTCCAAGACAAAGCAATGGAATAGGGAAAACCATCATGAACCTTCAAATGTAAATATCTAGCAAATGATAAGCTAAACGAGACAGGCACTCGGAGCCCCAGGTGCAGTATCAAATGTAAGCTAAACAGGTGAGCATCTGGGCCGTTGGACACATCATTTCAAAGGTAGATACCTGAAACTCGCGGACTTTGAAGGTGGGGCTGATGTGGCACATTCGAGAGCACAACCACGTTGCCACACACTCGCTTGCATTCAAAGTCCGTGTGGGTTTACTTCCCGAAAGAACTCTGTATCAATATTCTGGTAATTGCCGGTACACACGAGGACACCCTGAGCCAACGACCTCCACTGGATAGATATTCTCAACAGTCAACCCAGCCACAGCAAGTGCAGCTTCTCCAGTGGAGCTTTAACACGCTTCAAAATGGGGGCACTAATTCGTTCAAACTCCTCACCAGTAATGAAACCCTTCACATCTTTTATTAAGTAAGAAGCACTCAATGTACAACCAGCCGGCCTCAGGGACCGCACTCTGTACCTTCTTAAGCTTCTCACAGAAACTGGCGCAGCTGGAGACAAGGCTCCCAGGCATTTTGATACCCCACATCAATCCTACGCGCGGGCGCCTTGAATTCCGCAGCAAAGTGCTTGAAAAGGACCTCATCCAAGTTACTCCCACCAATTGATGGATCAAACCAGTGAGACAAAATCTTCAGCTGCCCCTTCTTGAAACCAGCAATGCAGACCTGCATGTCTGCATGGCCAACATCAACAAAGGCGACATTGAGCTGATCATTCTCAGGCAAGTCTGTCTTATAGATTCCATAAGCCAGTGCCGTCGCTGTTGTCTCGTGGAATAACCGAAGTGGATGCAAACCAGCAATCGCAGCAGCTTCCATAACAGCACGTCTCTGAAGATCAATGAAGTACACAGGAATCCCAATGCAGCAATCCACAACCGACGTGTTGAGATTCTTCTCTGCTATGCTTTTGAGATTTGAAAGTACCATCGCGAGCACTTGGGTCGGTGTGAAGGTCCTCTCCTCACCAAGATACCTCGCGTGTATCAACGGGAAGCCATCAAGACCTTCGGTGACCGTGAATGGCAGCGACTGGAGATCACGCTGGAGCTCGGGATCGGAGAACTTCCTGCCAATGAGCCGCTTGATCTGAGACACTGAATTCTTGGGGTTCATCATCAACGATGCGGCTCCCGCCGTGCCAATGAAACGCTGCTTCTCGCCGAAGCACACCACCGCCGGGGTCTCGCGCTTCGATTCCTCATTGAGGACCACGTCGATGCCCCGTTGCCGCGCCACCGCCACAATGCAGTTCTCATTTCCAATATCGAATCCCACGACACTCATCCTTTCTCTTTGCAAAAATTCACCAAAAATTCACCAAAAATATACGATCAATAGATGAAAATTTTGAATTACTGTAAACCAAATGAACAGAAATCAACTTGTTCGGTGCTTGTTCGGATCGATCAGAGCGGAGATTTAGATGCCATTAGGGTTTAGGAACGAAATGCAAACGAATCAAACAAGAAGAGAGAGTGATCATGGCTGGAGAGGAGATACCTTTGAGGAGGAGGAGGAGGAGAAACCCGACCTCTCGAGAACGTTCGTGACTCTTGTTCGAGTTTCAACTTTCACGCTTTCGAAGGACTTATAATGGAGGATTAAATACACGATGCTTTTCTAGAACCCTCGAATCGGATATTGGGGCGGTGTCTGAAATCTGGACCGTTGGTTGAGTCTCGAGATCGGTTGGTGAACTCCTGGATGGCTGGGGTGGAGTCTAGAGCGCGGGATGTTCCGGAGAGATCTACGTTGAAATGCTGGCACGATTTACGCGCGACACGAATGCTTAGCGGGTGTATGTTAGTGACTTGGCTGACCACATAGGCATTTACTTTTTCTAATGCTTGTGGAATCTATTTAATTTTTATTTTATTTGGAAATATTTAGTGTTTATTTTTAAAAATATATTTATTATTTCTGATGAATTAGATGGAGAAAAATGAAAAAAATAAGATTTGATTTTTTTTTTAAGAAAATGGATGGTTGATCAGATCCGCTCCTCTTGAGATCAAAGCAAATCTTATCAAGAAGTGAAAATGGTTGGTGAAGGTTATAAGAAGATTGATTTTGAGGAAAGAATCGATGCGCTTTACTTATGGAAACTAAGCTGGAAGAAACCTCAATTCAGGGACTCAAGAGGAAGAGGAAAGAAAGAGAAAGAGAGAGAACTCAATCTCCGTGGAAGCTAAATTGAATTCAAGTTCAAGTTACTTTCTTTGTAAGCTGAGGACCTTCTTTTGGAGCTTGCCAGCTTGGAGACCGTTATCTGTCAACTTTCAACATTTTATGAAATTCATCATCCACCGTTGGATGACTAACCAATTATTTTGATAATTGATCTCTCATCTCAGCGCCTAGAATCATGCCACGTGTCTTTAAATATTTTCCCGATAACATGGATAAACTACTTTTTATTGAAGTGATACTTTGTGTTGGAGAAATAAGATAGAATAATGGAGGGAAGATGGTAGATAAACCAAACAAGCTTCAAGGCACGAAGGTGACAACACTTTCTTTTAAACGAATTTCTCCCCCTCTGATTAGAATCACGATTACGATGTATGTGAACCGCCGAGGATCAATGAAGTTCTTTGATTGTTGTTGAAAGCAACTTGCACTATTCGCTTCAACCCGAAAACACTCTTATATTTGTTTCGATAATGTAGAGAAAACAATGAGAACTAAAGAAATGAGAGAATATGACTTTTGGTTCTTTGCCATACATAGAACTAGGTTATATATAGAGTCAAAGTTCATTACAAGGCCAGATCCCTTTGAATATCCTTTCGTAAAAGGACATCTTTGGTAAATATCCTTTTCAGAAATTAAAGGGGACATCCTTTATCAATGATCAAATGAAAGGAAACATCCTTTCGTGAGATGTCCTTCAATATCAATGAAATGTAACATCATTTCATAATAATATCTTTTGGTTCAACCAAAACAATTAATGCCATATGCAACTTACTCTCTTAATTTAATTGTCAAAGAAAAACATAGAAAAACACATAGTTATTAAAAATATCCAACACTTTGAAACACAGCTTGGTTTTACATAATGTATATCATGATACAATGCAAAGCTAAATAAATCAGGTCGTCATCAGGCAGCTTAGTTGCTTTGTCTTGGCCTCTCCGGCATATCCTCCTTGAAGGTTTGGTCGCCCTCATCCACAATGCCCTCTGTTTGGTGGTGGTTCATTGTTGATTTACTAAGTCTTGAGATATTTGGTTTTGCAAAAATAGATTTTTCGGTTTTTAAAATTAATGACGAGCTCAAAATTGGAGAAAATGATTGAACATGTTTTATTGAGTTGTTATATAATTAAGCATGAAACATTTCTTTGATAATTACTACTTAACTTTAAACATCAATTCTATTTGAGAATTAGATGTTCGTGTTGTTCTAATTTGGTGGACTAATAGCTCAAATGAAATGAAAATTTTCCTTGATGCTATGGAATGGAATGTCTTATATAACAAAAATAACAAGGGAATAAACTTGTTATTTGTTCCAATAATAATTTTTGTATAGAAACTACAATTCCATATTCTAATGCTATTTTGCTAAAACTATAAATAAAGGGTTTATTGCGAAATAAGACATCATCCGAGACCATCTCCACGATGACAATAACAAATAAGGTGTTTTGAATTTCAATTTCAATTCACAAAATATTGTGACTATATCTTTAAAAAGGTTGAGTTAGATCAGGCATGACTCAAGCTTGGTTTGAAATAGATTAATTCAAGTTTGAAATTAGCTTGGCAAGCTCGAGTCGATATAACTCAAAATTAAAAACAAATAAATTTAATTTCAAGTTTTAGCCTAGCTTCTCTTTAAAAAAAAAGTTTTAGCCTAGCTTGATTTAACTCAAAATTAATTGTCCATCTATAACTAGAATTTTTATACTTATATACTATTATGGGTTAAAATATCCATGTCGCGTTAAGATAGAAACTTGGATTCTCAGGTCATATGATGAGAGGATGAATCCCAAGATGACAATATATGGCAAATCAAATCAAAAAGCTATAAAAGAGATCACCACCCATCGGTAAATAGAAAAAAATCTCTTCTATGGAATCTCTCTTTGGAAACCTCTCTCTTTGCTCTTTCTAAATTTTGACTTGATCATTATTTATATATATTGAAGTATTCACGATTTGCTTCATAGTTTAACAACCCTAATTGCAAAATAATTGCAAACAACCCTAATTGTGACAGAGAATAAAAGGTGAAGTAAGTTCTTATATGTTTATTGTTAGTGATTTTAGGTGTGGCAATAGTTCAGTTAACTAAATAATTAAACCGAATTTGGTTCATTATTATTATTATTATTATTATTTGGTTGTCGTAGATCATAAAATTCAAAATTGTGACAAGAGCTTGTAAAATGTTTGAACACGAAGTAAGAGCTAGAATAAACCCCTTGTTTATGTTTAATAGCCAAATAAATAAGTTGAACAGCTCATGATATAAGTTATTCAATAACATGGTGACAAATTAATTACTGACCGTAATTGGTAATATAGTTATTATTATTATTAAATGAAAGATTTATTTCCCGATCTCCTTTAGCATATTCTTTTATTTTCTTTGAATATTCTCCAAATCATTTCTATAATTATTTTTTATTCTCCCAAGAGTTTCTAAATACATATACATTAGAATCTAATTAGGGTTTCCAAACATATAAACTAGATTCTAGGCTTCTACTAAAGCCTATAAATTGTAAACCTTTTGTTATTATTGTATATACAAAAACAATATATTCCACTTTTCATGGTATTAATGTCACCACACAAACGCCTCCTCCTCTTTGAGTCTTGTGCATACACCAACCGCCTCCTTCCCCACCACCCCCACCCTCCCCATTACTTGGCCGACTCCTCTCTCTGGTCCCTCCTCCTCAAGACTTTCTCTCATCCTCATCATGCAAAACCTCCCTCACCCTCCATCCTCAGGCCGACCTCTCGCCTCCCCTACTCTCTCCTCTCTCTCCCTCTCTCTCTCATAATGCACCTCCCTCCTCACTCTCTTATAGCCTCCCTCCCTCTCTCTCACAAATTCTTCCTCAATGGACCCTCTCTCTTCCCTTGCCTCCTCGCAACCTCCTCGACACCACCCTTCCTTTCCTACATCCGACCTTCAACACTGCATCTGACTTCCTTGCCAGCGTCCCGTCCTCCATCAAATTCTTGGTCACCAAAGATGACAACCCTTATCACCGCTCA